>VWZX01004706.1:280-14860 GCA_013399015.1 Galbula dea
ATGATTTAGGGATAAGTGTAGTGTAGGGCTATTGGTTGGACTAGATGATCTTGAGGGTCCTTTCCAACCATAATGATTCTGTGATTCTGAGATGGGGTCTCACAAGAGCAGAGTAGAGTGGGAGAATCACCTCCCTCGATCTGCTGGCCATGGTCCTCTTGATTCAGCCCAGGATACGGTTGGCCTTCTGGCATGCAAGTGCACACTGGCAGCTCATGTTCAGCTTCTCATTCACCAGCACCCCAAAGCCTCTTTCCGCGGGGCTGCTCTCTACCCAGTCTTCACCCAGCCTGTATTGGTGCTTGGGATTGCCCGACCCAGATGGAGGACCTTGCACTTGGTCTTGTTNTGCACTTGGTCTTGTTGAACTTCATGAGGTTGGCATGGGCTCGCCTCTCCAACCTGTCCAGGTCCCTTTGGATGGCATCCCTCCCTTCCAGCATATCAACCATACCACGCAGCTTGGTGTCATCGGCAAACTTGCTGCGGGTCCACTTGAGGCCTCTGTCCATGTCGTCGACAAAGGTGTTGAACAAGACTGGTCCCAGTACTGATCCTTGAGGGACTCCATTTGTCACTGGCCTCCACTTGGACATGAATGCATTGACAGCCACTGTTTGGGTGTGGCCATCGAGCCAATTCTTTATCCACCAAGTGGTCCATCCATATTCCACCAGCTTAGAGACCAGGATGTCATGCGGGACAGTGTCAAAAACTTTGCTCAGGTCCAGGTGAATGATGGCAGTTGCTCTTCCATTGCCTATTGATTTTGTGACCTTTTCATAGAAGGCCACCAGATTTGTCAGGCATGATTTACCCTTGGTGAATATTGGTACTCCAAATAAGAGATTGTTGACTATGCAGAGATTTACAGAGCAAAGGAAACACTTAGCAGCAGTAAGCAGCACAGAAAGGTTTTCTTTACAGACAGAAGAAGAATCATTCAACATTGAGCTGATACAGAGCTGATACAAATCAGTATCTGGTGGTGACTATAATATAGCAAAAGCACTGTGGGATGTCCTGACATAATTCATCTTATGATGAAAGATCTCACTACTGGTCTTGCCATGGCTATTGCAGCTTCCCTTTGTTTCCCCCATTATCTTTAGACAAGTCCTCAGCTCTTGTGAGATATGTGGTCAGTGAGGACTCACCACCAAACATCAAGGAACAAATTGGAAGCTATAAACCCATCTTCAGCAGTCCATATGTGTTGGTCGTGCACTCCCTACATCACAACAAAGCACAGCAGGATAAAAATCACTTTTCTTAAGGGACTGCTTTGTTTTCTACAAGTGTAGGAAAAACTTAATATAAAAGGAAGTTATTGATAGAGATTTTTCTGTGCAGTTTTACCTCTTGGCAAGCCTTCCAAAAACCAGAAGTGGAGAGGGTGTAATATGACAATTTTCACCTCTCTGGCGGCACCAAGAAATCTCTTATGACTTCTTTCATGGGGTATTTCAAGAAGAGAAAGGAAATGAAAATGCTGACAGAAAAGCAGGAACACTCTAAGGTATTGCTAGTGCTGTCTGTTGATCTCATCCTCATCACAACATCTTCCCAAGCATTGCTGGGGGTTGTAGTGTTGCACAGAATATATGTCCTCTTCTCTTTAACAAATGCTACTTCCTTGGGAAGAGGTTGGTGGAACTAGGAGAAAAAACAACCAACTAAACAAAAAACAACCAGTGAAGATGTACATGTTAATCACTTTCTACCATTGTGAGCTAGACCAGCATGCTATGCTGTGCTTGTTGGTGCAGGCAGAGAGAGGAAACATCTGTGAGTATACTGTGGGCTGCAGCTCATTGTGCAGCAACTGGTGGAGAAAGCAACAGTAAAAAATGAATTACTTAACTGGCTAGAGAGTTGGAGAGACTGAAGCTATATGTGATCCCATTTGGCATGAGTCAGTTGATAAAACTTGGTGCTCTTATTTTATGCCTTGCCACAACTGCTCCAGTGCTGTTGTATAAGACATTAAAATTAAGTGTGACCAACTCATATAATGGTAGTGGAATAGGCAGGGAAGTATAAAGCACTGTATATGTACCACAGCCTCTTCAATAAAAAATACAAAGCCCTGACCTTCTGTGCATGTGAGCTCATTTTTGCTTGTGGTGGCTGATAGTATGCCAGAGTGGTGTGAGCAGTGCCAGGCCAGGGACTGCAGCCAGGTGATACCTGGCATTGCTACCTTTGCTAATGGTATCCAGCATAAAGGCAAGCAGAAATTTCCCTAAAGGTGTAATAAGATGCTCTGCCATCCCAAGAAATATATAGGATCAAGCACAGCTGATTTGGGATGAAAAGCCAGGTGTAAAAATTCACATGTGGCTGTCCTGCTCCTGTGGTAATTGGGGTAGCTTTCAAAACACAATGAGCATACTTTGGCACAGAAATGTAGAAAGCGAGGGAGCATGCTACACTGGTGGTGTGGTCGGGATTCCAGTCTCCTTGTACTCATCTCTTCCTCTGGTACATAGGGCGGGTGAGAAGCACAAGGGTATGTAGCTGGCCAGCTGTTGCAAACCCTACAGCAGCATGTACTCCAACCTCCTTGTTCTACTAACACCTGAGGACACGCAAGGGGCTTTGTGCTGTGCACACTACTGACAGAATTTTCCAGGCTGCTTGTGGCTGCTGCTTGCCAAAGCATTATTATAGTCATTTCCAGAGGACAGAATAAATGGTGAAGAGGAGATATCTGTTGCTTACAATGAGTAGAACTGGAGTTGAAGAAAGCAGTAGCTAACAATTTATTACAGATAAATGAGCACTGGAAACATTTTTATTTTCTGCCAAGTTTTCAAGGTGGCACATTATTTTCTTGCTCCCTTCATCTCTGGAGGATGAGATGCAGCATTAGAAGTCCTAAGAGGAGTAACTCTAGTGCATGAACAAAGACAGAAGGTGGTGATACGTGAAATTTTTGTGGCATCTTCCTTAGCAAAACAGTGAGGAGAGGCAAAGCTTGCTTGGTGGTCTTTGTGTTTCTGGCACCACCCTGAAAAATGTTGAAGGTGGAAAAGAGTGTTGAAGTGTGCTGTGCTCAAGTCAAGGCTCTCTCCACTAAATAATCTCAGGTAGACTTTTTATCCTTGCTTTTCTTGCTTTTTGGCACCTTTCAACAGCTGAGTCATGTGTGTGTCTTGAGGCAAGATGCAGTGGTCCCAGGGTCTGATGTGAAAGAATGTTTTAGAGCAGGCTCCAAGGCCTACAAAGAAATCTTCTCTTGATTTGTTCTTCTTTGGCACTTCATTTCCTTTACCTTCATGTATGTTTTTAATATAAAATATATTGGGAATTACTGTTCCTAATTCCCAAGTTATCTCTGCAGTTTAACCTTGCCTCATACATAGTCTTTCCTTGAAAGTCTGTAACACCTAAACTGGTCAGAAAACAAAAGACTTCCCAGGAGCAAATGTGTCAATTTTGTTAAATCTTGTTTGCCATCAGATATCCATGAATTCCTTGTGTTGTCTGGAGTAGGTGTATGAGTCTGGACAGCTAGGACAGTGTCCAAAGTATGATTCAAATGGGCACCTTTATAATGTGTTGTGGTGGGTTTAAAGGCTCTTCCCAGCCCCCACACACGGCAGGTAAAGGAGAGACTGGATTGGAAGTTAAAAACTAAAAACTGCTTTAATAATAATGACAGATATAAATGAAACAAATATAAACATATACAGGACCCAAGATACTGAACCGTCCCTATGCCAGCTCCCAGTGGAATCAGCACAAGCAGTCCAAAGCAGTGAGAGAGCACATGTAGCTTCCAGCACGGGCAGACAGCATGCAGTTCGGCAAGGGTCACAGCAGAAAGAGAAGAGAAGAGGGCTTTCTTGTGGCCACGAGTTTAACAAAAGTCCTCAGAAAAACCCAGCATTCCCCTGGCTTCCCCCCGCCCCGGCAGGGGGGAGTTTGCAGTGTCCTTGATTCAGGAATCCCAGGTTTCTTAAAGGGACAGTCCAGACAAGGTGTGTGGGGGGAAAAGCTGATAATGATGGTATGTATGTATGTGAATGGAATACCTTTTAGAAAATACAGTTACTGAACAGAATTAATTCTGTTCTAACCCAAACCATAACATGTATTTATGTGGATATGTGCAAGGATGGATGCATGAAACTTTAACTTGACCTCATGGGTATTCTGTCAGATTGGTGATGCCTAAGTATTGTACAGCAGCTGTTCCGTTTCTTGTAATCCATTGCTGTCGCTTATTCTTATATCATAATGAAAATATTGTAGAAGTGGTGGAAGCAGCTGCTGACAATTCCTCCTATAAAGGATCTGTGTGTCTGCATGTAAATATAATGCATGCATCTCACTCTTTTCTTCATATTAATTGCCCTGGAATCTGCTGAGATGTTTGCTTTGTAGTGTCTGTTTTTCTCACATCTTTTGGTTAAGTTGAGGGAATTGGGTAAGCTGCAGGACATCCCTCTTGAGTGTCTCATTTATGGGACTTTCTATGTCTGTGTGTGCAGATCTATGCTTTGCTGCTTCTTTGTACAAAACCAATTTGCATCTCCATTCCTTTGCATTAGTGTCTGTCTTACAGAAACCGACCAGAGAAACTCTTTACTCTGTTCACTATGAGTGATTTATTTATTTTTATTTATAGCTGTGGACTTTAGTGTCAAATATAGCTATTCCAAACACTTATAGCATTGTTGAAGTATTGAACTGGAGCAATAAAATGAAGCTATGTTTGAAAAGCTAAAGGATGATTTAAGTGTGTTGGTGGCACAGAGAAAAATCTTATTTTGCATCTTTATCCTTTTTGTCTGTGGAAATTAATTAGGATTAATTAGGAGCTGAAGGTGGTAGAAGGACAACAGCTGGGTAAATAACCTTAGTTACTTAGTTGTCCTGGTTTGAGCTAGAACAGAACTGTAAAATCTGCTGGCTGCAAGAAGCAACCTGCATGCCCCATCTGGTGTTCAGGGACTTCCCAATAGTGCATGTTGGGAAAGAAATCCATGCATGTTCCATCTTGAGAACATTTTATTTGCTTCTGCTTGTTGGCACTATTCTAAATGGATTCTGTAATGAGTGCTTTAGTGTAATGCAGTTGTTAACTGCAAAGAAATTTCAGTGACCCCAGAGAATTATCAGAGGTAGGTGTAATTATTTGTAAAGTACTTCAGGCCTGGATTATAAAATGTTTGCTCATGTCATTCTCTTGAAAGTAGAGGGCGTACAGTTAGGTTTGCATTGACCTTTTCTAGGCAGCCCTTTGACGTTCCAAGTGGGAGGAGGAAAGGTGGAGGCATTAATGTTATCAACATGAGCATGAAAGGGTAATACTGCTGGAAGTTCAGGACTTCAGGAGAAAGGGGACACCTATGCACTGCACAGCAGGGTAGTAAGTGGTTGACAGAAGGCAGAAACCATACCCACCTCACCACTTTGCTTGTGGAAATGCATGATGCTCCTCCGCAACAAAAGGCAAGTGCATTTTCTAGGTCACTAGCTGTGGTCAGAATGTCTGTGGGAAAAGCACACATAGACACTGATTGAGGGTTGGAGAGCTCATAGGGAAAACAGGCAGAACAAAGGAAACTGCTAGACCTATTGAGCTCTCATGACAGAAAACTGGGCATAGAACTTTCTTGGAGTCTGTGGCATAGCACAATTTTAATTTCTTGCACTTCCTGGCTTTACATCAAATTCTGCCTCTGCAAAAATTAAGGTAAAGGGAGAATAGATCCTTACTACCCCACACCATCAAAATTTACCAGTTTGCAATATTTTGGCAGCAGCTTTTTGGCTGCAGCCTAGGTTTTATTTTTGACCTTGAAGATAGTACAGAAAATCTGCAGTAAAATCGAGTGGTTTGGTGTTGCCAGTTAGTGAGCAGGAGTTCTGCCATTGCTTGGGCTTGGCACATGTCAAATACACCTGGACAGGAGGCCGAAAGGATATGTAATCCATCTTGTTATTCAAAGGTCACTTGGTAAAAAGTTTTTCTAACTCATTGCATAGAATCGTAGAATCATAGAATGTTAGGGGTTGGAAGGGACCTCGAAAGATCATCTAGTCCAACCCCCCTGCCAGACCAGGATCACCTAGATGAGGTCACACGGGAATGAGTTCAGGCAGATTTTGAATGCCTCCAGAGAAGGAGAATCCACAACCTCCCTGGGCAACCTGTCACCCTCACTGTGAAAAAGTTTTTCCTTATGTTTTCACCAAACCTCCTATGCTCCACCTTGCTCCCATTGCCTCTTGTCCTAATGTTGGATAACATGGACAAGAGCCTGGCTCCATCCTCCTGACACTCTCCCTTAACATATTTGTAGACATTGTCCCTCAGTCTCCTCTTCTCCAGGCTAAACAGACCCAGCTTTGTCAGCCTGTCCTTGTAGGGTAGACATTCCACTCCCTTATTAATCTTGGTGTCCCTGCGCTGGACTCTCTCCAGTAGTTCCCTGTCCTTGAGCTGGGGAGCCCAGAACTGGACACAGTATTTCAGGTGGGGCCTCAGCTGTGCAGAGTAGGGGGGGAGGATAACATCCTTTGACCTGCTGCCCACACTTTTCTTAATGCATCCTAGGATACCATTAGCCTTCTTGGCCACGAGGACACATTGTTGGCTCATGGTCACCCTCTTGTCCACCAGAACCCCTAGGTCTTTCTCTCCAGAGCTGCTCTCCAACATATCAGCCCCCAGCCCCTACTGATACATGGGGTTGTTCTTCCCCATGTGCAGGACTTTACACTTGCTCTTGTTAACTTGCATTAAATTTCTCCCTGCTCAGCTCTCCATCCTGTCCAGGTCACACTGGATGGCAGCACAACCTTCTGGTGTGTCAGCCACTGCCCCCAGCTTTGTGTCATCAGCAAACTTGCTGAGGGTACACTGTATCCCTTCGTCCAGGTCATTGATGAATATATTGAATAGAATTGGACTCAGTACCGACCCTTGGGGGACACCATTAGTCACAGGCCTCTAGCTAGACTCTGTTCCACTGACCACAACTCTCTGGGCTCTGTCCTTCAGCCAGTTCCCAATCCACCTCACTGCATGATCACCCCATCCGCAATGAATTTTAACATACTCTCCACTCTGCTGTATGTACTAAAGGGACAACTTCTTGCTTCAGCAACTACCACAACCTGAGGCTTCTCCCTGGTTGCTTTTTCAGAATACTCTACACAGTGCAGAAGCATCCTGAGCTTGAAGTGTTATTGTACACTGTAACACGCTGTATTACACACTTAACTAAGCATCACCTTCAACAATTTGAGTGACATCATATAGATTATACTGTTCAATTTAGCCTGTACTTCTGTGAAAATATTCCCTGCCCACTTGTCATATTTTGGTTTTGTGGGGCATTTTCTTTTTTTTTGTTTGTTTGGTTGGTTGGTTTAGTGGTGTTTTGTTTTTTGGTGTTTTTTTTTGCTTTGTTTTTGTTTGTGGGATTTGTTGGTTTGGTTTGGTTTTTTTCCTTTGTTTTTGGCAAAGCCAATGTGCTGCAGCTATCAGTGCTGCAGTGTTTTTCAAGTTTCTCTTTGTCCCAAGGAAAATCTCAGAAAGCATGGAGCTACAACAATAGTTTTGGTTCCTGAAAACTAGTTTGCTTGGGGGGGAAGGATTGATGAAGTACTGCTAGAGTAGGGTATGAATTTAAAGCATTGTAGTTCCTTGAAGTCAACAAATAGGTGATTCTTTATTCATATTTATCTTAGCTTGATTCATGCAGAACAAATTCTTTTGATTCTGATACATTGATGCTTGGCAGAGGTGGTGCAGAATAACTCTGTAAAAAAGTCCCCAAACAGACAAGCCCTGGAATGTACAATCCATCCTGTCCTTTGCAGGTTCATATCATAGGCACCTCTGTTCTGCAAAACCTCATCCTGTCCTCTGAGAAGGCATGTGATGCTTGTCCTTGGGCAGGTTCAACAGACATTTTTTTCGGGCCTTCTTAGAAGCATTCATGTTCTTATATGAGAGAGGAGCAATTCCCTCTGCATTCTTCCATTTTGCAGCCTTATGGGATTTACCATTTGTGATACAAAATCTGATCTGTTGATAACTTTAGGGTTTTAAAAGTATCAATAACATCTTAAAAGAAATAGATAATCCACCAAATTGTAGTCTGGGTCCTTTTGTATTTATTTCTTGGTTTGAGAATTTTTATGGGATTTTGTTTGCATGAGCTTTTTCACAGCTGCAAGAGCGAGATATTTACTGCTAAATTGAAAAGAAAAAAAAATAGAAAAAAAAAAAAAAAGAAGTGGGGTTGGCATACCCCTGGACTTGTGTGACTATAGCAACTGCCATAATATACAAAAAATACCCCAAATCATGTGAATTCAAATATAATGATGTGAGCAGCCAAGACTGAGTCCAGCATCTCAGTTGCACAAACATTTAAGTTCTCCATCAAGTCACTAAGTTTAACAAAATCCCATTTGCTTTCAGCAGTAGGCCACCATCTGTGGCAGTCAACAGCACACCCAAATAACAATTGTTTAATATAAATGTGATCTTTCATACAAAGAAATGGGATCTGTGGCTTTTTGAACAGCTTCTGCAGTTCAGATAGCTGATGTCAGCAATTATGTTGTATTGCATATCCTACTTGTTCATAGTTAATACTTTTCAGTTATCTGTGTTTTGCAGACCCACAGCTGTGCAGCACTTATACTATAGAGAATCCTTCGCTGTTTATCATACAGCTGTTGTGATAGCAATTATTTCCAGATGACTCTTATCTTCAAGGACATCAACTGCCTGGTTCCCATGCAGTACATATTCTAATGATTTTTTTGAAAGGCCAACTGCTCTTTATTTATAAATACTCTGAGCCAGTAATTACTAGACCAGCTTTTGGTAATTTTTCATGCCATATGTCAGGTTGTGTTTTCCATGTCTAAAATGAAGTTTACTGAAGATTAAACTTGCTTCTCATTGAGGGACTCTGCCAAAGGCCCACAGTTTTGTCAGCCTTTGAGATACAATCATAAAATTGTAAGTGTCACAATTTTAGGTTGATTTCTTTGGCAGCCAGTAGTTTTCAGACTGCCACAGGTAACTCAGCAATTTTGGAACATCCCTTAATTGATTGTACTGTTTCTGTCTATTTTGAAGCTGTCTTGAGCTCTCAGCTGGCTACAAAATTACATAAATACTTCTGAACCTTTTGAAAAACCTAGTCCAGAACATACTGGCTTTCAACTTTTGATAGAGGTGCCTCTATCCACATGTATAAAGCAAAGTTAATTTGGACTGTAACAGGCTGTGAATTAAAAGCACAGTAGCTGTTTTCAATTATCATCTTAAATGCCCCATCCTTGGAAGCTTTTAACACAAGGCTGGATACAGCTCTGGACAACCTGATCTAGTGTAAGGTGTCCCTGCCAGGCAGGGAGGTTGGAACTGGATGATCTTTAAGGTCCCTTCCAACTCTGACAATTCTATGATTCTAGTGGCAGCACTCTTTGTATGTATATAGTGTAATGGAAAGCAGACTGACATTTTTTTTTATTACACTGAATAACACTCAATAGGCAGTTTTCCAAGGTCTGCCTGTGTGGAGCTGGTTGATCTGGTAGTTTTTTATTTTGATCACTTACATAGCATATAAAATCTAGAGCTCTTTATCTTAATGTTCTGTGCATAATCTTTAGCTGTTACAGACCATATGCATGTCTGTAGCCCCACTGAAGTTCTGACATGCACATTGTCAAATATTATTTTCACTGGAAAGCAGGAAATACAGAGCAGAGCTGTTCATTCATGGTCCTGTATGCCCATAATCTAAGGACCTCTACCTGTCATTTAGCTGTGATTTACCCTGTTCTGCAGCTCCCCAGAGAAAACCTAAAGAAGGCAGCACACAAAGACCATCCAAATCCCTGAGACCCTTCTTGTTCTGTCTCCAACATGAAACCTGTTTGCTTTGTCCCTCTGTGCAGCAGTGCAGTAAGAAGATACTCTCAGTTATATACTTGTGTTAACGTCCAGTCTTGCTGATGCACAGAGATTTGCAGCCTAGAGTCTGTAAATGTTAATTCCACATGTCTGCAGAGATGCTCTTAAAAAATAACATCAACCACCCACACAGTGGTGAGCTCCTGATAACAATTAGACTGGGAGGTTCAGCCTACTGAAGTAAAAACTCTTCTCCCAGAAGTTTTACAGATGTCTGAAATGTTCTCCTTTTAATTCTCTGTTGGTTTTATTTTTTTTTTTGTTTTGTTTTGTTTTTTAAATGTGTATTTACTTCACACAAAAAAGCTGGAAAATTTCAAGATTATTATTAGGATTGGGATTGATGGTCTTTTGTTTGCACCAGCTCTAAGGCATTTTGTATTAGAAGATCCTGTTTGACTTTGAGGAGATTCTGGGTATGTCTTTGTAAAAGAGACAGTAAGTAGCACATTAAAAATTGGATTAGAAATACCGCAATACAAATTCTTGATATTAAGTGCTCCTTGTTGCTCTTTAGGGAGTAAATGATTTTAATAAATTGAAGAAGGCTTACAGCAAGACAATTGTGTAGCTTGTCATCACAGTATTTTTTTGATGTTGTCCCAACATATCTGATTCCTGTGAAAAACTGTAACAGCAGTCCAACCTCAGGCAGTTAAGACTTGAGCAGTATTTAGACTATAACTGGTGCTGCTTGGCCTTTTAGCTACCAACCCTCCCCTACAGAGGCTTTCAGCTTTTGCCAGAAAGTTTTCAGTGATTAAATAGGCTTGCCCCTGAAATGAAGATAAAACTCAGAAAACACATTATGACCTTATGAAGTATCTTCCAATGCAAATTTTCCTGTGATCCTATGATTTTCTATGACTTCACTACAGTGTTGTTTGGACAGGCATGTTGCATAATCTAACTGAAGGTTATCATGTCCATATTGCTGTTGCTGATGCCCATTACCAGATACTTGAGGTACCTCCCATGACTGTTAGTAGTGAATTTTGGTATTATTACTGAAATAATAGGGAACGTATATTTCTTCTTGGTCTGCAGAGGACCTGTGGGAATGGATTGGAGAACCACTACACTTCAGTGGTGCAACCAGCGTCCATACCTGACATATGTAAGCATTGAACTCATTAATCTGCAAAATGCCCATGCTGTTGATACATCTGATTTAGCCTAAACACCAGAAAAAAAAGTCCATCTCCAGTTATGAAGAACTCCTTATTGCAGAAATTATGTCCTATAAACCAGCATCCTGTCTGAGCCTCTTGGACTATTTCCAATCCCTAAAGTGTCTATACACCACTGCAAAGATAAATATGGACGTTTAAATGTAATTTGTGATGGTCTCAGATAAATATTGTGATATAAAACATGACAGACTTTTGGGATTTACATGGTGGTTGCATTTAACATAGATGAAAACTTTTTATTTTAGGGATGGAGGATAGGGACAGTAGGCTCGTATTTCACTCAGTAACATTCTACAGGTAAAATTAATGTTTTGGGATTGCTTCCCACCTGATTGTTTGGAGTAAGGGTAGAAAGCAAGAGATGGTATACATGTCATTGCTCAAGAGATTTAAGGCAGAGAGCCTGCTTTAACTGTAAGTGGAAAGATATTATTCTGGGGTGCATTTTCACACACATTTTAATTAACTTGGGCAGACATGGAGGTGCATTGCATGTTTTTGAAAAATATAGGTAGAAGGCACATAAAAGTGAGAAGTCTGGACCTTGCCATAGAGGTCCTATGGGATCCTGAGAAAAGTGTTCTTGTTCCTCTGTGCTTGTCTTTTCTGTGTCCACCTTTGTTGTCCTTGCCTCTGTCTGTTAAGCGTCTGTTTCAGGACTGACTTATGGAATGTACACACTGGGAGTGACAGAATCTCCCATTCTCCATTACCTGGGTAAATCCTGTCATATGGTCATGTGGAATACATACTTTAGACCACAGAAGATGGATATACTACACTCTAGTCAATCACATGTCTTTGGTAAGGGTTATTTTCTGTTGTCTGAAAAGTGTGCATGGTATAAGTCTGATTAGTTCCACAGGCAGGGAACTAAGATTACAGCATGCTAGCCATGCCTTTAAAGTGACAGAATCTTACCTGCCATAAATTAGGGTAAATATCTGCTGGATCTCTGTCATTTTGCTCGAGTCAATTGTCTGTCTGTTGACTCACTTTTCTGAGGAACTTTATACATCTGGCATGTTGTGCTGCAGTGGAAAAGTGGATCTCTGTCATTTTGCACGAGTGAATTTTTTGGTCTGTTGACTCTCTTTTCTGAGGAGCTTCATGCCTCTGATGTGTTGCGTTGCAGCGGAAAAGTAACACATTAGATTGCTCTCTTTAATTGGACTGAAATTGTACTATTATGCCAAAGGCTGACCATCTTCTTCATGAGCCTGTTAAACTTCAGCCTATGGACCTGTTTTACTTGAAAAATTTAAATGAATCTTTATCTCAACATGATTATTTTAGAAGCAATTTGTAGTTTACCATTTACTTAAATAGAATAAGACGTTCTTCCATGGGAGATTTAAAGAGAATCTGGTTTATTTCCTCTTTAAGTCCTAAATCTGTTTTTAATTTTCTGCTATAAAACAGTAATATTCTTTCTTACTGCCATCCAGAGAGGGGGAGGGAAGAAGAAAGTCTATGTCAGATTTTTCAGAAGTCTAGATTTTTTCCTTTATAATATTTTAATTCAAATTACGATCTTGAAAACTCAGGATAAATTGTGTAGGAGACTTTAGATTGGTGCATTTTATTGAAAGCAGGATGAAAATAGTATGACTGGAAATCTGGGCAACTGCGAAGAAAGGAGTATTAAGACTTTTAGGTGAACCAGATTTAATTCTGACAGTGGGACTGCAAATCACTGTATGTGTTAATGTTCCGCTTTAAATGGTTAATTGTTATAGGTCATTTAGTTGTGCCTAACTATGTGTTAAATCACCCAGAAATTTGCTTATATGCATAAACAATATGCTTTCTAGAGCAGTATCATACTTCTATTTGCTTAAAGTATTTTAGCCTTTATACAGATATTTTATAATGTGACAAAAAGATAGAATATGACTAGATTTTTATTCTACTCTTTAAGGAGAAGACTACAGTTAACCAGCAGGCCTTGAGGTCCCCTAACATTTCAGATCATCCTTATCCAAGTGCTACAGTTCTGTGGGCTGGCATTAGATGATGCTTTTGGAGTGAAGGTCCAGTAAAAAGCCTGAGCATAAATTTGTGCTGTTCTGCTTTCTCCTTAAGATATCCAGTATTTTAAAGACAGTGAGAAGAAGTGAAGTGGAAGATGAATTTTAAAAAGTCCTGTGTTTTTACAGGCTTTATATTTACAGTTATTCAGTAATGATTGGGAGCCACGCACAACTGTGAAACTACAATAATGTTCTGCATATGTGCAGTATAAGACACCCTGATCCCACTGGATTTAACATGATAACAACAGTGGCCCCATGCTCTGGTGCTTGGGTTGGAACTGGTGAGCTCTGAATGCACACTGAAATTAAACAACAGAGGACAAATAAAAAATTAAAAATAGCAGCATTACTCAAATGCTGAAATGCCTAAGAGTGGATGAGTGAGATACCATTTGGCTTGTTTGGCCCAAATGAGGGCACATGTGAGAGAAGTACATGCCACTCTTGGAGCAGGCAACTAAATCAGCTCTGGATTTCTTCCTTCTTTAGTCAGTAATTGTTCCTTTGCCCTTAGTGGGACTGTATTGGATTTTTATCAAGAACAATATTCTGCAGTTAGTGAGGTGATGTTTAAAGAGGGACAGGAACCACTTTGGACCCCAAATTAATGATGTCCTTAGAAATGAAGCAAGCTTACTTTCAATAAATTTCTCACTGATGGAAGGAGCTTTCAGATCAGAGAGACACCCTACACTGAGCTTAAACAAGTCCCGTCACAATCTACAGCAAGATGGTTTTTGGCCCATATTGCAGAGCAAAGTTTTTTGCAAAGAACTGCACCCTCATGGTTATTCAGTGCATTAGAACCCAGAAGACTTTAGCCTTCAGTGCTCACATCTTCATAACATATGGAAAAATCAAGTTCACTTAAAAAAAGAAAAAAGGAAATAATTTATGTTGTTGTTATTCTGGTGCTTCAACCTGTCAATTGATAATTTTAGGGTGATCACCATGTGTGCAAAAGTACGCTAGACCTTTCTTGACAAAAAGGTGGGAGACTTCATACAGATCATACAGTTATTTTTAAATACTAGAGGCAATGTAGGCCCCCTGCTGAATGAGGTGGGTGTCTTGGTGACAGAAGATACAAAGAAGGTGGAGTTACTGTCTACACTGTTAGAGACTGTCCTCAGGAGCCTCAGACCCCTGAGTCCCCACAAGATGTTAGGATAAAGAAGGATTTTTCCGTAGTTGAGGAGGACTGGGTTAGGGAACAGCTAAGCCATCTGGACATTCATTAATCCATGGGTCCTGATGGGATGCACCCACAGGTGCTGAGGGAACTCCTTGCCAGGCCACTCTCCATCATCTTTGGTAAGTCCTGGGGAACAGGAGAGGTGCCTGGGGATTGGAGGAAGGCAAATGTCACTCCAGTCTTCAAAAAGGGCAA
>VWZX01004708.1:0-10375 GCA_013399015.1 Galbula dea
GAGATTCCGTGTGAATACAAGAAAACTTTTTTTCCCAATGAGGGTGATAGAGCACTATAACTGCCTGCCCAGAGAGGTTGTGGAGTCTCCTTCTATGGAGATATTCAAAATCCGTCTGGTCGCTCTTCTGTGTGACCTGGTCTAGGGAATCCTGCTGTGGCAGGGGGGTTGGACTAGATGATCTTTGGAGGTCCCTTCCAACTCCTAACATTCTGTGATTCTGTGTATCTTTTAAGGACATGTCCAGGATCAGTGGGCAGAGTCCTGTTGTGGAGGCAACACTGTATACGCTTTGGGATATAGCTTTGTCTTTAAGTTTGAAAGTGGCATATGGGTTATATTACCACATTTTCCCTAAAACATAGTCACCCAAAGTAAAGCTTTGCCTTAATGGACCTTTGATCTGATACTGTAATGTCAGTAGTCAAGTCAAATTATAAGCAAAAGAAGGATTTCCAAAGAATGTCTCATGAGATTAGAATTATTTGCATACAAAACATATGTGAAAGAAACAAACCTTTCAATGATATGTTCTCATTGTACTTCCAAGTGTTTGAAACATTGGTGAATTTCATGTTTATTGTTGAAAGTTTCTCATACTTTTCTCACTGCCTGACATTGTCTGCATCAATGCATCAGTCAAAACTTGTGCCAGCGTGTAAATTCCTACATGACAGCTTTAGGAGAGGCTTTTACGAGTAGGACTACGAGGAGCCTAGGGACCACTTCTGCCACTAAACCTGACAACACTTATTGGGTAGGAGTATCCTCCTTTTTCCTTCAAAACATGGCACCTTAGCTGGAAGCATAGAAAAAGATCTTATCCTGGTCACTGCACAGTGGTATGAAGATACTCAGCCTGGCTAGAACTGCAGGAAGTAGCATCTTTTTGGTTTCTTAGATCTGCCTGTGTTGTATTGTGCTTCCATGGCTGGAAAACTACCAGTTTCTGGTTAGTTCGCTTTAAGTTGATTTTATTTCTTTAACACTACCTCGAAATCTATAGAAGTGTAGACATAGTCCTTGGGAAATATAGAGGGAAAAAAATGGCTAAACTCTCAAAAATCAAGAAAGAATACCCCCACCTAATTTCTATCAGCAACTCCAACATTTATAACTCTTTTATAACCCACTCAAAGAAGAATGCTTTTATTTCTCATTCGGAGCAAGGAAACCATTGCATGTGGCAAGGCACAGAACAGTAGTTCATTGTTTTTCCAATAAAAATGGCAAATCTGTGATATAATGAAATTGATTTTTTCCCAGCTGAGAAGCTTAAATAAAGAGAAGATGATTGTTGGTGATGCTGTGTCTTGTGATCCCAATTACCCTTGAAAATGGAGCCTTGGAGGGTACACGATGTTTATATTAGAATGTAGCCAAACTTTGTAACAATTTCACTTGCTTATGCATTATGAGTGCAGTCTAACTGTCTGGTGGTTAAGCAAAATAAGCAACTCTTTCTCCATCCGCATATTGTTTTAAGAGCCTACAAATAAATCTCTTTATAGGTGAGTCTGGAGGCTTGTCAAAAGAAGTCAATGATTCATGGTGACTAAGAATTTAGGAATAAGAACAGATTTATTCCAACAAGTTTTCAAGCAGTCTCTAAAGATGCCACTTCAATCTCCATACATAAATATGGCAAAGACTGTTCTGGAAGATCATTAAGAGAAACATTCATCTTCATGCTGCCATTCACATCAGACTAGCCATGTGTAAACAGTGAAGAATCCACTCATTTTTTGTTTTGTTCTTTTATGTTGAGTGTACTAATGTTTGACCTCAAAACTGATTCATATTTGTACAGCAGTGTTTTCACCCTCTGAAGGAAGAGCTGAGATCTTTGTCTGGCATAACTAATCTCTGTCCTAGGAAAGGTCACCTCAAAAGATATATGATTTCAAGAAGGAAGAAACTCCTGGTTTGACTTCTGCCATCTTGACACACCAGTGTTTCTAATGCCGGCAATATCACCACAAGCTTGCAACATTCATTGCTTCTGCTGAAGTTCCTTCTACTAGTTTCTGTTCCTGCTTGAGAATAGCAGATTTCATTTTATTCTGAGAGCAGCTTTCCAGATTTGAGGCCTTTTGACGGGATCTGTAGAATGGAAGAGCTCCAAGCTCTCATGCTTGCCTCGTTGCAGGATGGAAATAAAGATCTCTACTGAGCATACATGTTTTGTGTACAAACAATGGGTATTCATCAAAATGTGATTTGCAGACATTTTTTCATAGTGGAACCCTTCTTCTGCACCTTCATTTCATGCTGAGAACTAATAAGTCTGTCTAGACATGGATGGTTAAGGAATTTAGCCTGTTCCTGAAAGCCCATTAACATTTATCACTCATGATTAGTGACTGCTGTTTACATAGTTATGTTAACCAGACCTTTGCTTCTTAATCTATTTCTGTAATGGAAATACACTGTTGAAGTTTGTTGCTGATGTTGTCTCCTGTTTACTGTTTGGATGGTAAAAATTTTGAGGACGACTCAGCCCTACATGTAGTGAATTGTGTCAGTGCTTCAGACATTTTCCAAAGTGGTAACAATTTGGGACAACTGAAAGGCACGTTTCAAATAACTCTGCTGACCAGTCCTTCTGTTATCACAGAATCACAGAATATTAGGAGTTGGAAGGGACCTTGAAAGATCATCTAGTCCAACCCCCCTGCCACAGCAGGATTCCCTAGACCAGGTCACACAGAACCACCTCCAGACAGATTCTGAATCCCTCCATAGAAAGAGACTCCACAACCTCTCTGGACAGTCTGTTCCAGTGCTCTATCACCCTCACTGGGAAAAAAAGTTTTCTTGTATTCACACGGAATCTCCTATGCTTCAGCTTACAGCCACTGCCTCTGTCCTGTCACTGGACTTCACTGAGAAGAGCCTGACCCCATCCTCCTGACACCCACCCTTCACATATTTAAAAGCATAAATGAAATCACCCCTTAATCTCCTTTTTTCCAAGCTAAAGAGACCCAACTCCCTCAGCTTTTCCTCAGAAGGAAGATGTTCCAGCCCTTTCATCATCTTGGTGGCTCTGCACTGGACTCTTTCAACCAGTTCCCTATTCTTCTTCAACTGAGGGGCCCAGAACAGGGCGCAATCTTCCAGATGCGGCCTCACCGAGGTAGAGGAAAGGGGGAGAAGAACCTCTCTTGACCTACCAGCCACACCCCTTCTAATCCACCCCAGAATCCCATTGACCCTCCTGGCCACAAGACCAAACTGCTGGCTCATGGTCATCCCTCCATCCACCAGGACCCCCAGATCGCTCTCCCCTTCACTGCTCTCCAACAGCTCTGTCCCCAACCTATACTCGTACATGGGGTTGTTCCTTCCCAGGTGCAAGACTCGACACTTGACCTTGTTGCATTTCATTAAACTTCTCCCTGCCCAACTCTCCAGCCTCTCTAAGTCATGCTGAATGGCAGCACAACCATCCAGTGTGTCAGACACTCCACCTACTTTAGTGTCATCAGCAAAGTTGCTGAGAGCACACTCACACTTCCCTTTGGTAAACCCATGCTGACTGGTGCCAATGACTCCCTTATCCTTGATATTCCTAGAGACAGAGTCAAGGATAAAGCGCTCCATCACCTTTCCAGGGATGGAGGTGAGGCTCACCCATCTAGAGTTACCTGGGTCCTCCTTCTTGCCCTTTTTGAAGACTAGAGTGACCAACCAAAAATGATGGAGATACCAAAGATGATGGAGAGGGGCCTGCTAATGACTTCTGACAGCTCCCTCAACACCCGCGGGTGCATCCTATCAGGACCCATGGATTTATGGATGTCNACACTTCCCTTTGGTAAACCCATGCTGACTGGTGCCAATGACTCCCTTATCCTTGATATTCCTAGAGACAGAGTCAAGGATAAAGCGCTCCATCACCTTTCCAGGGATGGAGGTGAGGCTCACCCATCTAGAGTTACCTGGGTCCTCCTTCTTGCCCTTTTTGAAGACTAGAGTGACCAACCAAAAATGATGGAGATACCAAAGATGATGGAGAGGGGCCTGCTAATGACTTCTGACAGCTCCCTCAACACCCGCGGGTGCATCCTATCAGGACCCATGGATTTATGGATGTCCAGATGTCTTAGCTGTTCCCTAATCCAGTCCTCCTTAACTAAGGAAAACTCCTTCTTTATCCTAACATCATGTGGGGGACTCAGGGGTCTGAGGCTCCTGAGCACAGTTTCTAACAGTGTAGACAAAGAAGGCATTCTGTAACTCCACCTTCCTTCTATCTTCTGTCTCCAATGCACCCACCTCATTCAGCAGTGGGCCTACATTGTCTCTAGTATTCATTTTTGCTACAATGTATTTGAAGAAGCCCTTCCTATTGTCCTTGACTCCCCCCTTGAAAGGTTTAATTCCAGAGAAGCCATAGCTTTTATGGTTATTTCCCTACAACCTCTGACAACAGTCTTGCACTTTTCCCATGCAGTCAGCCCCTCCTTCCATCATCTGTAGACTCTCTTCTTCCACTTGAGTTTGCCCAGCAGTTCCTTACTTAACCTCATTCACCCTTGGAGAGAACTCAATACATTTCAGTTGCTCTCTCATGTAAAGAGCAACTCCCCCACCACGCCTTGTGGACCTGTCTTTCCTGAAAAGGACATAGACATCCATGACCACATTCCAGACATGAGAGCTGTCCCACCATGTTTCTGTAATTGCCACCAGATTATAACCCCTTGACCTCACATGGATTTCTAACTCCTTTTGTTTATTGCCCATGCTTGAGTGCTTTGGTGTACAGGCACTTGAGGGAGTGAGCTGAGCATGCCAATTCTACCCTAAGGGGGTGGGAGGCCTTCCAGTCTGTATTAGTACTAACACTAGAACACTGTTCCACTGGTGCAGACCTGGTAACAACCCCCTCCCCCTTCGAAACTAGTTTAAAGTCCGATGGATGAGCTCTGCTAGTTCTTGTCCTAGAATCGTTTTTTGCCTGGAAGATAAGCCTTTCCCACCTCTTATCATCTGGCCTGATATCTTGTAATACCAGCCATTACCAAAGAACCCAAAGCCATGCCTGTAGCACCAGTCTCAGAACCAGGTATTTATGGATTGAATTCTACTCTATTCCATATCATTGTCTGACTGGAAGTAGGGAAGAGAAAATAACTTGTGCCCCAGACCCTTTTACCAACCGTCCCAAGACCTTGAAATCTCTCTTCATTTCCCTCAGACTACAGGATGAAACTTCCTCCCCACCTGTCTGGAATATCAGTAGTGGATAAAACTCTGATGACTGCACCATGTTGGGAAGTTGCCTAGTAATATCCCTAATTTGGGCTCCAGGAAGGCTGCAGACCTCCCTGTGATGAGGGTCAACCCTGCATATTGGACCCTCTGTTCCCTTTAGGAGCCAGTTTCCAACAACCACAACTCTTCTCTTCTTCTTTGTGGAGGAGGTTGTGATATGTCCAGAAAGCCTAGCTGACTGTGGCAATACCTCTGATACAGGTTGCCTGTCATCAACATCCCCATTAGACGAGTATAAACCATTTATAAATGTATAAACCATTTCTATTTTCTGAAAAAAATAATTGAATCCACAAACAAAATATTTGTTACAATACAAATTAACTATAAGTTTCAAAGGTGATTGCTTCATAAATATAATTTTTATTTGTAAAGTATTTTAAAGAGATACGAATAGCTAGAAATGCAAAGGGACCCTGTCAGTACCACCAGTGCGGACACCTTCATCACAACATCTCTGATGCCCAAAGCATGTTACCCATCTTTAAAATGTACTTACATTTATGCAAATATCACGCAACTACATGTCCCTTTTTCACCACAGGAAATTAAACAGACTGATCAGACTTGTTGTCCTTCCCAGAATACCATAGATAAAGAAAGCACATAGCCTTAACACTAACCTTGCTAGAGCAATAGACCGAGTGTCTAGGGCAGAAGAGAGGAAAACATTTTCTTCAAGAGGGCAAGATTAGTACAAACTTCTTAGTCTGGTCATGCACAATCAAAGACCATGTTCAAATTTGAAAAGTAGCCTGGGAAGCACAATGAAATCACTGCTCCTTGCATAGATCTTATAACAAAACCACAATCTGAGCAGAAATAGTACAGAAAGAAAGTTAGCCTTTTTACTTTCCCCTGACTTTCTCTCCTGGAGTCTTTTTTTCTCACAATCTTCCTGCCACACACCTTTGTGTTATTCTCCTAGAAAACTTCTTTGCTTAATCCTGTATCATCCTTGGCAATGTTCAAGGCCAGGTTCGATGTGGCCCTGGGCAACCTGGTCTAGTGTGTGGCATCCCTGCCCATGGCAGGGGGGTTGGAGCTACTTGATCTTTAAGGTCCCTTCCAATCTGAGCCATTCTATGATTCTATAATAACTGGTGACTTTAGGCTGCAGTCTTTCACAATGGACTTGTTTGCAACTACTTTTCTACTATTCCTGATGCTGAAGAGTAGCAATATTTTTTTTAATAAATTAAAATCATTAAAGACAATGAGCTGAAGAGTATTTATTCTGATGCTTTCAGTCACAATAAATGGGCGCAGCAAAAATACAGATATGAAGAGAGAGACCACAAAATATCCAAAAGTAATATGTTTCTAATAGTGAAAGGCTCTTGTTTTTAGCTGCTCTTGTCCTGAAAAGGGAGTGTCTTAGCCTTCATTAAGGGCTGTGGCATTTGTTTCTCATAGCCTGAATAAGTTTCAATCAATGAGTGATGAATCTGGTTAATGAGTCTACAGACATATATGGAGCTGCAGACTTTGCAATTTCAGGAGCTTCCACCCCTAGTTAGCGGTTCTGTAGTAGAAAGAAAGTGTCAGTGAGGGAAACCAAGAGTGCAAGAATGAATTTACCAATCTAATAAAGCAGCAGATCCTTTAACCATCTTACCCTGAGGCCCATTACAGTACAAAGGAACCCTTTACTAGACTTCAGATCAATTTCAGTGCCAAACAAAACGCAGCCTTTCACACCTTTCATTTCAGTATCCACATGAACAATGATTAAAGGGAATATTGGAGATGAAAGGAGCTTCAGTACTGCACAGGCCCCGGTCCTTCCAGTTGCTGAAACTCATTCTTTGCAGGGGAATGAATACCCACAAGCTTATGGCACCTGGTCTCCCTAGTACTCACTGCTGCTCTCCCTGCTTGTCATGGTACCAATTTCCCATCTCACCCCTGGGCATGCAGAGAAGTCAGGGAAATGCTTCAGAAAAAATCTATTTTATAGACAGCTTGAGAAACTTCCTTCACTGCTGACCTTTCTGTTATTCTCTAATTCTTTGTGCACTGAGTAAAAAGAGTAAAAGAAAAATATTAAAAATTGAACAAAACTATGAATAAATGTTTCTAAAATTCTATACAAAGACAGTAGCCAGTTTATATTGCCTCTTCTTTACAGCTCTATGAGAGCTACTTGAAATTAAACTCATCAAATAATTTCCATATATTTAACTGTGCCTTATATTTTTTATTAGAGATATACATTTTTATGCTAAGCACTTTCTCAATAAACATCATATTAAATCCTCATCTTTTCTCTGGCACACTAAAAGCTGCAATGTGTGATTGCAGAAAGAAACAGTCATTAAATAGCCATAAAGTGAAGGTTTATGTTGGATATTAAGAAAAGGTTCTTCACCCAAAAGTGTGGTGGAACACTGGAACAGGGTCCAGAGGTTCATGGCACCAAGTCTCACAATTCCAGAAGGATCTGAACAATGCATTTGGGCACATAGTGTGATTCTAAAACTTTTTGGGGAAGGAGATTGGGGTGGAGGGGAATGGAGAGGAATTTTGTTGTGCATAGATAGGAGTTAAACTCAATGATCTTCGTGGGTCCTTTCCAACTCAGGACATTCTATGATTATATGTGTATCAAGGATTAAACCTAACTTATCTAGCTTCCACTTTTGAAAATAAGTATACAGTAGAATCTCCAAAAGTGTCTAATTGACTCCTTGGTAAACAGTCTCATCAAATCAGTCACGTGAAAAAAACTTGATCTGTGTCAAGGAAAGAGCTGCAATTAAACACATTGTTTATTTAAGGAACCAGGCACTGGGTGCTAGAAATGTGAAGCAGAGCTCTAAAGCTTGGAGGTTCCTGCTGCTGTGGGTCTAACCCAGCCATGTCTTAAATCAGTATGAAACGTTGACTAGAGAAGCCCTGGGTCTGCTGAGTCTGGAGAACAAGGCACTGCTGACAACACTGATGGTTCCAAATAAGACCTAAAGTATTTTGCATTTGCCCTGCTCACCCTAACTTTTGCAATTGCAACATTAAAGGAGAAACTTAGCTTTTTGTAACATCCCTTCTTCTTTCTGTATCCTCCCATATTAACCTTCTGGTTGCAATGAGAAGTTGAAAGAATAAACAAGCTACAGGCTCAAATGGATACCTGAGGACACTGTCTTTCCCCAGCACAGTTCTGAAAACTAGGTTATTTAGCAGCTGGCTCTGGATCGCTGATGGGCTATAAATAGAAACGAAAATTTATAATTTCCACAGGACTATGTGTTCTTTATTTTTTGCTTTGTCATAGGCAATTTCACTCCCCTGAACTGGGAACCAAAAACTCTGTGGTGATCTTTCGAGCTCCCTTCCAACTCCTAATATTCTTTGATTCTGTGTGATTCTGTGACCTCTGAGACAGTGATTGTGTCTGCATTTACATATTTGCCCTAGTGGATGCTACACCCAAAATGGGAGAGAAGGAAGTAAGACAGAAAAAGGAAGCCGTAATTTCTTACATACCCTTATGAGGAGTCACTGAGGGAACTGAGGTTGTTTATTGTGGAGAAGAGGTACCTCAGGGGAGACCTTATCTCTCTCTACAACTACCTGAAAGGAGGTAGCGGGGTGGGGATCAGTCTCTTCTCCCAGGTAACAAGCAACAGGATGAGAGGAATCACAGAATCACAGAATGTTAGCAGTTGGAAGGGACTTCCAAAGATCATCTAGTCCAACCCCCCTGCCACAACAGGATTCCCTAGACCAGGTCACACGGAAGCGCATCCAGACGAGTTTTGAATCCCTCCATAGAAGGAGACACCACAACCTCTCTGGGCAGTCTGTTCCAGTGCTCTGGCACCTGAACTGGGAAAAAATTTCTATGTGTGTTCACACAGAATCTCCTATGCTTCAGCTTACAACCATTGCCCTTTGTCTTGTCACTGGGCTTCACTGAGAAGAGCCTGACCCCATCCTCCTGACACCCACCCTTCACATACTTTAAAGCATAGATGAGGTCACCCCTTAGTCTCCTCTTCTCCAAGCTAAAGAGACCCAACTTCCTCAGCCTTACCTCAGAAGGAAGGTGTTCCACCCCCTTCATCATCTTTGTGGCTCTGTGCTGAACTCTTTCAACCAGTTCCCTATCCTTCTTCAACTGAGTGGCCTAGAACTGGACACAATCTTCCAGATGTGGCCTCACCAGAGTAGAGTAAAGGGAAAAGACCTTAAGTTGCACCAGGGGAGCTTTAGATTGATATTAGGAAAAACGTCTGCACTGAAAGAGTAGTTAAGCATTGGAACCAGCTGCCCAGGAAAATGGTGGAGTAATCATTCCTGGAAATGTTCAAAAAGCATATAGATATGGCACTTAGGTTCACAGTTTAGTGGTGGACTTGGCAGTGTTAGGTTAATGGTTGGACTTCATGATTTCTTTTCCAACCTTAATGATTCTATGATTCTATAGCTTAAAGAGATTTTATTTGCTCGAAGAGATTTTATTTTTATACATATTTATATCCAAACATAGAGAAACATATACACATATAAAATCATGCAGCATACCTATATATGAGAACAGTACAGAATAATCAGTCCTTTTTTGTCATGCAGCTATGTGCAAAAATTACAAGACTTTCCAGATTTTTTGCTTCTAAGTGATTTACTGCTTGGCATTAACTGGTCCTCAGTCTGTGAAAATTCATCGAGGAGAATTATAAAAGGCTTGGACACACCTTTGATACAAGCAATTAATCTCTTCCTTTATTCATTTATTCCCACTTTTAAACATGTGTCTTACTGTCAATGCATGCTAGTTCATCAGAGTACTAAGTCCCTACGTGGTTGCAAGCTATGCTGGCGATGGTACATGCCTTCGGTAAGGTCACCCATGCCAGACAGGTTAAAACCATAAAACTAGATTTCATTCATTCTTGGGCAGGGTGAGCTCGTTAGCCTTCTGGCAGTCATCCTAGAAGAAGGACAACTCTCATTCCAAACCCGGGCAGATGGAGCTCGCTTAGCCCTGCAAGGCCATCCATCTAAGAGAAGGTCACTCTAATTAAACCTACGTCCTATGGATCTCGCTGCCACCGTCCAAGCTCGCTCGGCCCTGGCAGATGAACCTTAG
>VWZX01004712.1:368-11167 GCA_013399015.1 Galbula dea
GTGAGATATTGGAATAGGCTGCCCAGGGAGGTGGTGGAGTCACCATCCATGGAGGTTTTTAAGAAGAGGACTGATGTGTTTCTTCAGGGGATGATTTAGGGATAAGAGTTGTGTAGGGCTATCTGTTGGACTAGATGATCTTGAGGGTCCTTTCCAACCGTAATGATTCTGTGATTCTGTGTTCCATCACCTTTCCAGGGATGGAGGTGAGACTGACCAGTCTATAATTACCTGGCTCCTCCTTCTTGCCCTTTTTGAAGACTGGAGTGACATTTGCCTTCTTCCAATCCCCAAAGCACCTCTTCTATTCCCCAGGACTTATTAAAGATGATGGAGAGGGGCCTGGCAATGACTTCTGCCAGCTCCCTCAGCACCCGTGGGTGCATCTCATCAGGACCCATGCATTGATGGATGTCCAGAGGGCTTAGCTGTTCCCTAACCCAGTCCTCCTCAACTAAGGAAAACTCTTCCAGTATCCTAACATGATGTGGGGGCTCCAGGGTCTGAGGCTCCTGCTAAGAGTATAGACAGAGACAAAGAAGGCATTCAGTAACTCCACCTTCTTTTTATCTTCCGTCACCAAGGCACCCACCTCATTCAGCAGGGGGCCTACATTTCCTCTATTGTTAGTTTTTTGGGCAATGTATTTGAAGAAGCCCTTCCTATTGTCCTTGACCTCCCTTGCAAGGCTGAATTCCAGAGAGGCCTTAGCTTTCCTAGTTACCTCCCTACAACCTCTGACAACTTGAGGGATAGTGCCTTCCACTTTAGAATTAAAATATTTTCCACTTGATTTTTCACTGGTAGTCCAATTTTTTGTAATATCCAGCTTTTTGGATATTTTTTTCTTTCTTTTGATTAACTGTTTCAGACCATACATTTTTCTGTCTGTATCTGTTCGACTAGTATCTTGGTATTCGGACTACTGCAGAGGAATGTTCTTTTATAGTCTAGTTTGCAATTTTCAGTGGCAAAATAACCTGTTGTCCCTTACTGCACTGAAAGCTTGGTACTTACTTAACTCCTCCCCTTCATTCTGCACCTTTGAATGTTCCAACACTGTTTTTCTTTGGGATGAAGTTCCTTTTCTCTTGCATTCTGCCAGCCACTGCTGCCCTTACCTCTCTCCAGCTTCCTGATACATTGCACTGAGGAGTTAAACCAAGTGGTCACTTACTGGACTTCATTTTGGTGATTTTTATTATCTTCATACCTGCCTTTAGCCTCTGGACATAGATTCATAGACAGCGATTCTTCCCACATGCAGCTACTAGAGACTGTGTTGGTGACTTGCTACTCTATTACAATGGCTAATCCAGTGGGTTGAATATAGCTCAGGCTACACTGGAGCTTTATTCAATGACTGTTAGAGCACAAGAATCTTGTGTCACCACAAGAAATCACTTATGATGAAGAAAATAAGACACCTATGTTTTTAGATATCTAAATCCAAGCATGAAATCCATCAGCTTTAATCTTTAACTCAACTCTGACTGAACTCTTCCTGCAAGGAGCAGGTCTGAAGATAACTTCCAGGGTCTGTGCTAAAAAGTTAAGCTGCAAGTGTTGTTCTAAAACCTTCCCTTGGACTAGTTTGATCCAGGTTCTTGAATATGTTAGGCCTGGAACAGAATAGGTTGAACTTGCATATTAAACGCTTAATAACACTAAGTGGAACAGTCTGGAATTAAGTGCCATCTGTACAGCCTAGCATGAGGAGTGATGAAGTATCTTCTCACAGTCCATTTCTGTAAATTTGTTAATTGACTTGCCTGACTTTATGTGAATTTTCCAGGGTGGCCTCATTAGGCATGCACTTCCACTGTCCCTTTTAAGGTAGCTACATGCCACATGTATAAGCAGATATTTCTTATTTGGTAGCTAATGACTCATGATTCATATGCAAGAAGGAGCTACTATGAAATATTTACAGATAAAAAGAACTTTCTTGCATGCTATAATAAACTGCTTGAGTTTGTGTCATGAGTAGTGCATTGCTAGGGAGGAAGCCTTAGGTAAAAGTTTTTCACACAAGTATCTTTTGTTCTATAATGATTGAAAGAATGTTATTCTGGGTAAAATACATTTGGTTTGTTTGGTTTTGTCAGTAATTCACCGAGTTAATTTGCTTCCTATATGTTAACATGCTTATGATGCTGGGCAATTGCTGTAGTATCCTAGGAAGAATGACCTATAAATTGACTGGGGAGCTGATGATATGGGATTGAATAATTCGATGTTTGAAAGTTGCGCAGAGTGCAGAGAAATAGGAAGGTTTTAGCAGCAAAGGGAGCAATGCAATGAGAAACACACACAAAGAACTGGTGTAATTCCCTGGTGTAAGCCAAGAAAATCCTGTGGACTTCAATATGGCAAAGTATGGTGTTTTTCTCAAAAATAGGAATTTATATGAGGAATAGCATCTTTTGTAATATCATAAAGAAAGAAAGATAGATAAATAAATAAATAGATAAGGAAGCTTATTTCTCATAAATAGAAATTATAATTAATTGTGGCTTTTCTTGGAATACGCTTAGGGAAGCCGTGTAGGAGGAAAAATTGTATCCCTGGAAGGCAACTGTTAAGCCAACTGAAGCCCAGATACTTTAGCTACTTTCAGCCCTTTCAAGCTACAAGGCGTGAACCTCAGGTCCCTGTAGTAATCTCCTGAGCACCTCCACCTCCCCTGCAGCTCCAGGCCTCTGTGGGCCATATGATGATCAAAGAGTGTCTGGTTTTCTGTGCTGCACTGGGGTAGTTTTTCTCATAGTACAACTTTTTTTTCCTCAGTATTTCAGTTTCTAAGTTAGTGGATAGTAAGAGGTTAAATGCATTTGTTTGCTATTTNAGATGGATCTAATTAATCTACAGCCTGCTTTGCTTACAGCTTAGGAGCCCCCTGGAGAATAAGATATGGGTATCTGACTAGTACTGACTTGAAAAAAGAACAAAATTATTGTTCAGGTTTTCTAAAATTACTGTTATCCACAAAGCCTGAGATTAATACTTATTGAAAAAGTGCTAATGAAGAATATACCCAAGGAGTGGTCACAGAAGGATGGACGAAGAAAGAAAAGCACACCCCTTGCTCCACTGTACTGACTTCCCTAGCAACATAGAAAAAGTTTTCAGTACTTTAGATGGCTTTCTGTTCTGCATTGAGATAAGATTAATACTGTCTCAAAAATCACAAGGGACAAGACTGCTGTCCCAATGGATCCTACAGTCCTCCAGCTAGGCATTGATTCTCTCTGAGGCTTTAACCTGAGCAACCTACCCATCCAGTTTTTGTGTGTGATGTGGGAGTGAAGCCTGCTAAGGCTTCCTACTCAGCATCTTTGTAAACAAGGACATCCTTCTCTAGACTCTCCATTGGGTAGAGAATCTGTCGTTAGAAGAAAATTTTTTAGAACAACATTTCTAGCTTCTGCAGCTACTCATGCTCAATTTTTGTGTAGCTTTTGGTAATGTACTGTATGTTTAATCAATTTTAATTTCTGTTTGGGCTTTGAAAGGGTGTTTTGTAATGTGTGCAAATAGCAATAGAACCAATGAACTAAAACAGTGAAATAAGATTTAATAGCAAAATACTTATAATAAAAATGAGTCTTACGTGTCTGCTATTCACTCAAAAAGCCATTAATTATAAGGAAAAGTGCAAAAGTTGTTGGTGATATTTAATCTGTTACCTTGGTTTTACTGAAGACAGACAGCTAAGAGAAGGAGAGATGTCCTGCTACAGGATGACCTTTTTCAGCAAAAAAGCTTGCTGTTTTCACACTGTACCCAGAGCTGTCACAGCCAGAACTCATTTGAATGCTCTTGTGCTCTAAATGAGCTGTGACTTCCCCATTTAAAAATAATTAAAAAACCAATAAAATAATAACCTGGCAAGATCTTTGTGAACAGTTCAGCAAAGATGCCTTCTCAGTGTGCACCCTCAAACAAAAATATCTACAGGATGCATCTTTCTAAAAAAAAGGCTCAAAAAACAATATGAAAAGACTTGTTGGGTTCTGTTTAAATTAATAAAACCATATCTCCAAACTATCCAAAAGAGGGCCATGGAAAATGACCGAAATCTTTTTCCTGCAGTGATTCAGTTCAAGAATGCCCCAGCCCGAAGTACTGTTTGATCGTGAAAGCTGTCAGTCAGGTTATAACTTGTATAAGTGAGTCAAATTTGCACTTCTCAGCAGTTTCATCTCCATCATGATCATTGTATGACAACAATCATTTCACAAAGAAGCAGCCTCATCTTCTAGCTCAGGTTAATTACTGGTCCAGGAGGAGCAGCCTGCCAGCTTGTAAGAGACTGTGCCTGAAGGGACTAATGTCTCAACATGGCCAGAGGTAAAACTACCATCACTGTGGCTTCTAGACAGCTGCAGACCATGATGGGGGTTACTTGTGGGAACTGTGAAGGTTGCTGACAGGCATGTGTAGGGGGGAAGAAAAGGTTTTCTTCTTAAGCTTTATCACTAACGGGAGGAGAAGATTTATGTGATGGCCTCATCAAGGCCACGATGTTGCAGTTTGCAAACGAGCTAGGACTGGGCCCGCTGCCTGGATGAGGACCAGGGGCCTGCTGAGTGTGCGCCAAGGACTGAGTTCAAAAGTTCAGTCAGGAGGAAGACATCTTACTTCATCCTGAAGATGACTTACTTCATCCTCACAACCACTGATGACCACTACCACGAGACACTGTGCTTGCTCAAAGGGGCAGAGCCCTCATTTGCACGTGAAGCGGGGACAGATAATGCATATGCATAGACAGGTTGGGAAATACAATGCATGTGTAATGTTTGGCCCTATAAAAGGCGAGAAAGACACACTTTGGGGAGGGGCACACACACTCGGAGAGACAGACACCGCCACGCACTCGATTTATGGGACACGACACGGACACGAAGGACACGATCTGTGGAGGAGTGAGACCCCTATTCCCTCAGGAAGAAACGATGAACTGTGCCTTTAACTGACCTGGGCCCATGGTGGTAACTATTGTAACCGCCTTCTCTCTCTCCCTCTTTCTCTCTCTCTCTCTCTCTTTCTCTCTCTCTCTTTCTCTCTCTCTCTCTCTTTCACCTTTGCAAACCTGTTGTCGGGCAAATAAACTGTCTGGCACGTGACTCCGTTTTGAGTCTTTATTCTGTTCCCGAGAATACGAATCAAACCCCACGCTGGTCTCAGACCAGCTGGTGACACAGCTCCCAAGCAGTTTTGCACCTTCTTCTTCTTCCCAAGCTACCTTCCTCTGAAATTGGCTGCACTTCAGAAAATCATAGTCACATTCTTCACTGCATTGGCTTTGTTCTACTTTGTGCCATAGCTCAGTCACTGGCATTTGTGAAAAAAAAAAAAAACAAACGTCATTCAACTTAACAACTGATTTAACATATATCAAACCTTCCTTTACAAGTGTTAGCAGCATCCTATTTTGTTTTAAGACATGAGTCATGCTGGAATTAATGGGATAATCATATTGTCTCCCTCTCCTCCAAGCCACCTTCTTCTGGACGTTGGCATCCTCACTGTCATACACAAATTTTAACTCTCCTTTTTTTTTAAATCCATAACTGACAGGGGTCACTGATGACACAATGTGCATCTTGCTGCCCTAACCTTCCTTTTCCATCAGCCATTCCTGCCTCTCTCATGTGCTATTGTTGTGTATAAGAACGGGCTAGTACCCATGTGAATAATTTGCAAACAGCCCACTGGTTGTTCAAAAGCCACCTGAACCCCAAATGGTGACTGTGCCTTTGATGGATACTTGAGCTTTGTGTACAGCTACTTGGAACCCACCTGTGGCCATCCATTTTCCTCTCAGTCTTAATTACTATGAAAAGAGTAAAAGCACACTTGCTTAACCTCACAGTTCTCTCTAATTTATATTGCAAGATGCTAGAATGGTAGATCTGTTGTTTTCTTATGAAAAAGATGTCACACATACCAGCAACATGACATTAATTGCAACATGAGCAAATAATTTACCTGGGTTTTTGTTCAGTGGTAAGTGGATTCAAGGCCAGAAGATGATACTTACAGCAACGCACATAGCTAACAAACACAACACTGAAGTGAAGAACAGCACGTCCCTTCCCAAATCCTGAAATTTGTTTCACTATTCAGTAACTTCAACTCAGACAAAAAAGCTGAAAAAATATTAATAATATACAGTCTTTAAAAAGACCTAGCCACAGAATTACAGAATCACAGAATTATTAAGGTTTGAAGAGACCTTTAAAACCATCAAGCCCAACCATCAACCTATTACCATCATGCTACTAAACCATGTCCCTAAGTAGTATATCTATATGCTTTTTAAACACCTCCAGGGACTGTGACTCCACCACTTCCCTGGGCAGCCTGTTCCAATGGTTGACAACTCTTCAGTGAAGAAATTTTTCCTGATATCCAGTCTAAACCTCCTCTGGTGCAACTTGAGGCCATTTCCTCTTGTCTTCTCACTGATAACCTAGGAGAAGAGACTGACTCCCACTTCACTACAGCCTCCTTTCAGGTAGTTGCAGAGAGAGATAAATTCTCCCCTGAGCCTGCTCTTATTCAGACTTAACAACCCCAGTTCCCTCAGCTGCTCCTCATAAGACTTATCCTTCAGACCCTTTACCAGCCTTGTTGTCCTTCTCTGGACACACTCCAATGCCTCTATGTCTTGTAGAGAGGGGCTGAAAGCTGAACACAGTACTAGAGGTGTGGCCCCACCAATGCCAAGTACAGGGGGACTATCACCTCCCTGGTCCTACTGGCCACATCGTTTCTGATACAAGCCAGGATGCTGTTGGCATTCTTTGCCACCTGGGCACACTGCTGACTCATATTCAGCCAGCTGTCAAACAGCACACCCGGGTCCTTCTAGCTACCCTTCCCCAAGCCTATAGCATTGCATGGATTTGTTGTGACCAAAATGTAGGACACAGCACTAGGCCTTGTTAAGCCTCATTCCATTGGCCTCAGCCCACTGATCCAGTCTGTCCAGATCCCTCTGAAGAGCCTTCCTGCACTCAAGCAGATCAACACCACCTCCTAACTTGGTGTCATCTGCAAACTTATTGAGGGTGCATTCAAACCCCTCATCCAGATCGTTGATAAAGATACTGAACAGAGCTGGCCCCAGTACTAAGCCCTGAGGAGCACCACTCCATTCCCTGAGGAAGCCTGGCTGCCAAATAGTCTTAACTCCATTTACCACTACTCTCCAGGCTCAGCTTTCCAGCCAAATTCATTAAGCCCACTGACCCCTTGCTTAGTAAATTCTGTGGGCTGCATTCTCATTACCTACAGGAGTCTGTTGTTTCTGATGCTATTTAATTTATCATTTCTCATGGCAAACAAGATAGGAGAAGAAAACCTTTAGGGCCAGTTGTCAATGCAGTCTTTATAATGGAGTTTTCATAATGGAGTGCTGTGCATGTCCTGAACAAAGTCCCTGTTTCTTCTACATCAAGTGCTGTGACAGTCTGAATGGTGCCATAGGCATGAAGATGAAGAGTCTTTTTCTGCATCCTTTTTTCCCCATAAAATGGAAAATAACCAATGTCTCTGCTAATGCAGGGAGTCCTCCAGCAGTCCTCTACCAGGTCTCCAGGACATTGCTCACCCCGGGTTTGTAGTGAATGCAGGCTGGCATCAGACTACCCCTTCTGAAGAAGCCAAGCTCTGCTTGAGCATGTCTATGTTAGCATCCCAGTTCAGATTAGAACAGTGCTTTTGAAAATAGCTTCTTGATTCTCCCCAGTTACTGTGCTTGGGTCTGCACTGCCCAAGCCAGGGTACCTCTGCAGGAGCTAAACTGAAAGATGCGCTTCAGCTACTAATGGGCATTGAGTCCCTGGGAGCACACTACAGATACTCTGAAGGAAAAACTCCTGAAACACACAGACTGAGGATGCTGGGCCCTCAGCACCATTTTGCTCCTAATGTAACATAGTCATCATTCACTGTGTGCACTCTTGATGCATTTTATACCCAAAGTGCTGCAATGTGTGCAATGTAAACTGAATAATACATAAATTCTATCTATTTGTAAGTGTGCCTATAGAGGAAATTACCATTAAGTTAGTAAGTGGGACTGTAAACTTACTGTACACTAGCTCTTTCTGTAGACCAACTCCTAGTGTTAGTTTACTCTTCCCTGAAAATCATAGAATGGCCCAGGTTGGAAGGGACCTTAAAGATCATCTAGTTCCAACCCCCCTGCCACGGGCAGGGACACCACACACTAGACCAGGTTGCCCAGGGCCACATACAGCCTGGCCTTGAACACTGACAGGGATGGGGCATCCACAACCTCTCTGGGCAACCTGTTCCAATGCCTTACCACCCTCTGGGTAAATAATCTTCTTCTAATTTCTACAAAAATTTCCCTTTCTTCACCTTGTATCCATTCCTCCATGTCCTGTTGCAATCTGGCCAGCTGAAAAGTCTTTCTCCTTCTATCTTGTAATCCCGCTTTAGGTATTGAAAGGCTGCTATAAGGTCCCCTCGAAGCCTTCTCTTTTCTAGGATGAACAACCCCAACTCAGAATCACACAGAATCACAGAATCATTACGGTTGGAAAGGACCCTCAAGATCATTTAGTCCAACAGATAGCCCTACACTACCCTTGCCCCTAAATCATCCCCTGAAGAAACACATCTATCCTCTTCTTAAAAACCTCCAGGGATGGTGACTCCACCACCTCCCTGGGCAGCCTATTCCAATATCTAACCACTCTTTCAGTAAAGAAATTCTTCCTAATATCTAATCTAAACCTACCCTGGCTCAGCTTAAGCCCATTCCCTCTAGTCCTGTCACTAGTCACAAGGGAGAAGAGGCCAACACCCGCCTCCCTAGAATGGCCTTTCAAGTAGCTGAAGAGAGCGATAAGGTCTCCCCTCAGCCTCCTCTTCTCCAGGCTAAACAAGCCCAGCTCCCTAAGCCTCTCCTCATAAGGCCTGTTTTCCAGACCCCTGACTAGCTTAGTTGCCCTTCTCTGCACCCTCTCTAGTAGCTCAATGTCCTTCCTAAACTGCGGTGCCCAAAACTGCACACAGTACTCGAGGTGTGGCCTCACCAGTGCCATGTACAGTGGCAAGATCACCTCCCTGCTCCTACTGGTCACACTATTCCTGATACAAGCCAGGATGCCATTGGCCTTCTTAGCCACCTGGGCACACTGCTGACTCATGTTCAGCCGGCCGTCAATCAGCACCCCCAGGTCCTTCTCTGCTGGGGAGCTCTCCAGCCACACCTTCCCGAGCCTGTAGCGCTGCTGGGGGTTGTTACGACCAAAATGCAGGACTTTACATTTAGCCTTATTAAAACTCATCCCATTGGTCTCTGCCCATCTATCCAGCCTACCTAGGTCCCTCTGCAGAGCCTGCCTACCCTCAAGCAGATCGACACTCCCACCCAGCTTAGTGTCATCTGCAAACTTACTAAGGGTGCACTCTATCCCCTCATCCAAGTCATCAATAAAGATGTTGAACAGGAGAGGCCCCAACACTGACCCCTGAGGGACACCACTCGTGACCGGCCGCGCACCAGACTTGACTCCATTGAGCACAACCCTCTGGACTCGGCCATCCAACCAGTTTTTGATCCAGCCAAGGGTGTGCTCATCCAAGCCACGAGCAGCCAGCTTCTCAAGGAGAATGCTGTGGGAAACTGTGTCAAATGCCTTGCTAAAGTCAAAGTAGACAACATCCACAGATTATAGAGACCCGAATTCATTGCTCTGACTCTCAGCAAAGCTGTAGTAACATAACCTGGTGTTTAATAAAAGAGGAAATACCAGAGTTGTAAGTCATAGCAGTATTATTTCCATACAGAAAGGATCTGGAGTATTTATAAGCTTCCACCACTGTAGCTCTATAATGTCTTCTACGACTGTCTTTATTTCCTTTGCCTATTTAATTCTTGTGATTTTCCAACCTGGGTAATTTTCCCTGAAATAGTTTGAAAAATTTGCATTAATATAAAAAACACATCCTGCTTGCAGCAGGTTATATAATTTATATATATGGTTTAGAGGAAAATGTAAACGCCCCTTTATCTTATACAAAAGAACATAAATACACAATGTTATGTTTATGTAACATACACATGCAGCAACCGTTACAATAGATATTAATATTTTGCAGATGTACATTACCAGTTTACTTACAAATAACTTGAGGGGAAAACTACTTTATTTTCTCCACTGTTGTCATTGATACAATTACATTATCCTTCCCTACTACATTGCTATCTGCAGTATATTTTCTTAGCTCTGAGAACTTTATTTGAATCGGCTGCCCTGAGTGGAATTGGTTGCAGTGACATAAAAAGATCAGCTTAATTATTTTCCTGTTTGAAAAACACCACCTTTACCTGAAGCAAGTGATATTTCATTTCGCTTTCTTGTTTTCATCCATCCTATTTCTCTCTATAGCTATAAAATTATCTCCACAACAGGTACCAAAATTTTGTTATCTGCCTATCTCTCCCTTCAAGAGAACACCCAGCAATACTTTGTGACAATCAATCAGAAATATTACAATAATAGTTTTCAATACAGTCTTGACAGACACATTCATTTATCCATCTCTGAGATTTCTGTCTGCTATGAAGGCTGAGGAGTGGGACTCAGACTTCCAAAAGCTTCCTTTTATTCCTCTTACAGATTCTGAGGAGTGAGTTTCCATACCCATCTCCACAGTCTACACGTACCACAGGTTCCCAGAATTCATGGTCACCATCACTTTGCCTCCCTTTTTGTGTGTGGTGGGTTTAAGGGCTCCTCCCAGCCCCC
>VWZX01004720.1:464-13542 GCA_013399015.1 Galbula dea
GTGACTCCACCACCTCCCTGAGCAGCCTATTCCAATATCTAACCACTCTTTCAGTAAAGAAATTCTTCCGAATATCTAGCCTAAACCTACCCTGGCTCAGCTTAAGCCCATTCCCTCTAGTCTTGTCACTAGTCACAAGGGAGAAGAGGCCAACACCCGCCTCCCTAGAATGGCCTTTCAAGTAGCTGAAGAGAGCGATAAGGTCTCCCCTCAGCCTCCTCTTCTCCAGGCTAAACAACCCCAGCTCTCTAAGCCTCTCCTCATAAGGCCTGTTTTCCAGACCCCTGACTAGCTTAGTTGCCCTTCTCTGCACCCTCTCTAGTAGCTCAATGTCCTTCCTAAACTGTTGAAGAAGGATAGGGAACTGCTGTAGAGAGTCCAGTGCAGAGCCACAGACATGATGAAGGGGCTGGAACATCTTCCTTATGAAAAAAGGCTGAGGGAGCTGGGTCTCTTTAGCTTGGAGAAGAGGAGACTAAGGGGTGACCTCATCTATGTTTTTAAGTATGTGAAGGGTGTGTGTCAGGAGGATGGAGTCAGGCTCTTCTCGGTGAAGCCAAGTGACAAGACAAGAGGCAATGTTTGTAAGCTGAATTATGGGAGATTCCGCGTGAACACACATAGAAATTTTTTCCCAGTGGGGGTGCCAGAGCCCTGGAACAGACTGCCCAGGGACGTTGTGGAGTCTCCTTCTATGGAGGTATTCAAAACCCGTCTGGATGTGCTTCTGTGTGACCTGGTCTAGGGAATCCTGCTGTGGCAGGGAGGTTGAACGAGATCCCTTCCAAGTCGTAATATTCTGTGATTAACAACAAAAGGAGGTCCAAGGAGAATCTCCATCCTTTATTGGAGGTGGAGGGGAACATGGTCAGCAAGGATGAGGGAAAGGTTGAGGTACTTAATGTCTTCTTTACCTCAGCCTTTAACAGACAAGTTATCCTCAGGGTACTCAGCCCCTTGAGCTGGAAGGCAGGGACAGGGAGCAGTATGAAACCTCCATTAACCATGAGAAAGCAGTTAGCTTCCTGCTACGCCACTTAGACAATCACAAGTCCATGGGGCTTGATGGGATTCACCCAAGGGTACTGTGGGAGTTGGCAGAGTTGCTCACCAAGCCACTCTTCAGCATTTATCAGCAGTCCTGGTTAGCTGGGGACGACCAAGATGTCTGGAGACTTGCCAATATCATGCCTATCTATCAGAAGGGTCAGAAGGAAGATTCAGGGTACTACAAGCCTGTCAGGCTGACCTTTATGCCAGGGAAGGTTGTAAAGCAGATCACCTCGAGTGACATCACACAACATGTGCGAGACAACCAGACAATTAGGCCCAGCCATCATGGGTTCATGAGCAGCAGGTCCTGCTTTACGAACCTGATCTCCTATGAACATATGACTCGCGTAGTGGATGAGAGAAGGGTTGTGGATGTTGGTCACCTTGAGTTCAGTAAAGCCTTTGACATTATCTCCCACAGCATTCTCTTGAAGAAACTGGCCATTTATGGCTTAGACAGGTATACTCTTTGCTGGCTAAGAATCTGGCTAGATAGTTGAGCCAAGAGAGATGTGGTGAGTGGAGTTAAATCCAGCCAATGACCAGTCACAAGTGGTGCTCCTCAGGGCTCAGTACTGGGACCAATTCTCTTTAATACTTCTTTTAAGTATCTGGACAAGGGGATTGAGTGCACCCTTAGTAAGTTTACAGGCAACACCAAGTTGGGTGGAAGCATTGATCTGCTTGCGGATAGGAAGACACTACAGAGGGAGCTCGACGGGATGGATCAAGTGGCTGACACTAATAGGATGAGGTTTAACAAGACCAAGTGTAAGACCCTGCACTAGGGTCACAAACCCATGCAACCCTATAGGTTTGGGGAAGGGTGGATGGAAAGCTGCTGGGCAGAACGGGACCTGGCGGTACTTGTTTACAGCCAAATGTATATGAGCCAGCAGTGTGCCCACATGGCCAAGAAGGCCAAAAGCATCCTGGCTTGTATCTAAAATGCTGTGGCCAGTAGGACCAGAGAAGGGATCACCACCCTGTACTCAACACTAACAAGGTCACATTTTGGATACTATGTTCATTCCTTCATTATAGGAAAGACATTGAGATGGTGGGGTGTGTCCAAAGAAGGGCGACAAGGCTGGTGAAGGGTCTGGAGAATAAGTCTTACGAGAAGCTGTTGAGGGAACTGGCATTATTTCGTCTGAAGAGGAGGAGGCTCACTGGAGACCTTATCTCTCGTTACAACTACATGAAAGGAGGTCGTAGCAAGATGGGGAGCAGTCTCTTCTCCAAGATTACTAGTGATAAGACAAGATGAAATGGCCTCTAGTTGTAGCAGGGGAGGTTTAAATTGGATATTATGAGAAACTTATTCACAGAAAGAGTTTTTAAGCATTGGAACAGGCTGCCCAGGGAAGTGGTGGAGTCACCACCCCTGGGTGTGTTCAAAAAACATATAGATGTGTCACTTAGTGACATGGCTAGTGGGGATGTTGGTGGTAGGTTGATGGTTGGACTTGATGATCTTAGAGGTCTTTCCAACCTTAATGATTCTATGATTTTGTGAATTTCTTCACATAGAAGGCAACAACTCAGGGGATGATTTAGGGGTAAGAGTAGTGCAGGGCTATCGGTTGGACTAGATGATCTTGAGGGTCCTTTCCAACCGTAATGATTCTGTGATTCTGTGATTCTGTGAACTCCACTCCATCTTCCTCACCTGTCACTTCTGAACAGTCCCTAGCCATCAATAGCCTCACTCCAGTCGTGGGATTCATCCCACCAAGTTTCAGTAATGACAACCAGGTTGTAGCTTTCTAGCAGCACTGTAGATTCCAACTCCTGTTTGTTGCCCATGTTGTCTTCAGCAGTGTAGAAACACTTCATCTGGGCTGTTAGGCACGTCATCTTCTTAAAGGGACTTCCCTTAATACCTTTGAAGTGTTTCACCATATGTTCCTGTTACCTCAGGGCTGTCTGACTGACCTCTGTGAGACTTCAAGTGCGATCTAGTGTACCAACAACATTGTAGAGTAATCAGATTAGAGTCCTTGTTAACAACCCTGATCCTTAATCAACAACCTTGATGTGCTGATCCATGGCTTGTAATGTAAGTAAGTCTGATGTTATCACCTTCCTTCTTCAAGTCTAGTTTAAAACTCAGTCAGTCATCTCTTCCATCTTCTACGCAAAGAGCTCTCCTCCAAGAAAGTTTAATCCCATCTAAAGCCAGCAGATGACATGTAGACCTTCCTAATATCACAGCCCTAAAATTCTGGTGGTGGCACCAGCCATGTGGCCATATATTAACAAACTGAGCACATCTATTTCTTCCAGTGTCACTGCCCTCACCTGAAATGAAAGAGAAAAACTCATCTGTGCTCCAAATTCCTTTTAGCAACCATGCCAAGGCCCTGCAGTCCCTTTTAAATAGCCCTTGGACTACCCATTTCAGCCTTATTGCCATCTACATGGAAGTTCAGTAACAGGTGATAGTTCAATGTCTGTACCCTGGAAAGTTTCTAAGAAGCCTAGGAAGTTTCCTACTGATGTCCTTAACCCAGGCGCCAAGGAAGGAGCAGACTTCCCTAACAGGTAGCTCTGTCTGGCATTTTAGAATTTCTGTTCCTCTCAGAAGGCAGTCACCTACAATCTTTTCTTTCCTGTGGAGAAATCATGCCGTCGTAACAAGGGTATCATCACCCCCATTTTTAAAAAGGGTAGAAAGGAAGACCCAGGGAGCTATAGGCCTGTGAGCCTCACCTCTGTGCCTGGGAAGTTCATGGAGAGGATTGTCATGAAAGTGATATTAATCCACATGCAAGACAAAGAGGTGATTCGAAGAAGCCAACATGGATTCACTAAGGGCAAATCGCTCCTGACCAATCTTGTGGCCTTCTACTATGGAGTAACCACAACAGTTGATGAAGGAAGACCAACTGATGTTGTCTACCTGGACTTCTGTAAGGCCTTTAATACAGTTCCATATGACATCCTTATCTCAAAACTGGAGAGGTATAGATTTGAAGGGTGGATTATTCGATGAATAGGAAATTGACTGGATGAATGCAGCCAGAGAGTCGTGGTCAACGGCTCTTTGTCTAGGTGGAGACTGGTGATGAGAGGAGTCCCTCAAGGCTCTGTCTTGGGACTGATGCTCTTCAGTATCTTTATTAATGACCTAGACAGGGATATCAAGTGCATCCTCAGCAAGTTCACAGATAACACAAAGCTGAGTGGTATGGTTGATACACCAGAAGGGTGGGATGCCAACCAGAGGGACGTGGACAAACTCCAAAAATGGGCCTATGAGAATCAGATGAAGTATGATAAGTTCAAGTCCTGCATCTCGGCAGGGGCAATCCAGGATACAAGTACAGATTTGGAGAGGAACTCGTTGAGAGCATCTGTGCAGAGAAGGACTTGGAGGTAGTGATAGATGAAAAGCTGGATATGAGCCAGTAATGTATACTCACAGTCCAAAAAGCCAACTGTATCCTGGGCTGCATCAGGAGATGCAGGACCAGCAGGTCTAGGGATGTGATTTTGCCTATCTACTCTGCCCTTATGAGACTCCACCTGGAGTACTGCATCCAGCTCTAAGGTCGTTAGCATAAGAAGGATGTGGACCTGTTAAAGAAGGTCCAGAGCAGGGCCACCAAGATGATCAGAGAAGTAGAGCACCTCCCCTAGGAGGACAGGCTGAGGGAGTCGGGGTTGTTCAGCCTGGAGAAGAGAAGTCTTTAGGGGGACCTTGTAGCAGCCCTTCAGTACCTAAAGGGGGATTACAAGACAGAGGGGGAGAGACTTTTCAGCCAGTCAGAATGCAGTAGGACAAGAGGCAATGGATATAAACTGAAGGAGTGGAGATTTATACTGGGAAGTAGAAGGAAGTTCTTTACCCAGATGGTGGTTAGGCACTGGAACAGATTGCCCAGAGATGTTGTGGCAGGCCCATCCCTGGCAGTGTTCAAGGCCAGGCTGGATGTGGCCCTGGGCAACCTGGTCTAGCGAGCGGCATCCCTGTCCGTGGCAGGGGGTTGCAACAAGATGATCTTTAAGGTCTCTTCCAACCTGGGCCATTCTGAGAGCCTATGTATGATATGTGAGGTAGCCCTGTCTGTTCCTGACAACACCTCTGGTGTAGGTGGAACATCATCCACACCATCAGTTGACTGACCTTCCACATGCAGAGCCTCACATCTCTTGTATGGAGACATCTAGGAAGGTGATGTAGACAGCAAGGGTGTTTGCCACTTCAAGCACAGACTTTCCTCCATTCCTTTAAGTTACTGTCTTCTGCCAGGTGTAGGGATACAGGATCCCCTTGATCTTGTGGGTTTTTTGTTTTGGTGAATGTTCCTGTTTCTGTCTCAGGAGGTGCAGATCATGGTTCCACCAGTCTGCCTCTTTCTTAGACTTCTTAACCTGTTCACTTCTTCTTGAATCTCTGCTACCAGGCTGAGCAGATCATCTACTTGGTCACACCTCACACAGGTGTGCTTGCTACTGCCAGCTCCTGGAAAATGGGAGTAGAATATGTCAGCAACAACAAAAATAGCCATACCGGAAAAAGCTGACAAATGACATCATGCCAATACCTGAGGACTTCTCTCTGTTGTGATTGTCACTGCTTTGGTTTCATTATTCTTTGCTACATCTTACAAGCTTATGAACAGAAAACAATTAGTGGAGAAGCTTTCATAAAGCAAACTACAGCACAACCACCCAGAACCATAATAAAGACTGAAAAATATTAAGGAGCCACAAATAAAGTGTTGTTGTCGGAGCCTTTCTCAACATGTACAGACACAGACACATATAAACACAAAATAGCATTAGCAGATCTTGTACTGAAATGACAAAATGCTATGGTTTTCTTTTTTTGATATGGTTACATTACAGGTGCTGGAAGATAAACTTTTTCCCCTTTCAATACTGAAGTTGTTACTTAATGATACTGTCTGGCAATACTTTAATGTGAAAAAAAAGCAAGAAAAACAAACAAACAACACAAAACCAAATACAACTTTCTGCTGTAATTCCGGAGACTTTAACAAGTTCCTTCAATCTCAAAGGAGAGAGAGTATGTTTATTATTAGGAAAAAAAAAGTCTGCTCCTATTTTCACAAAAGTTGTAGTGTATGCTGGAAACTACTTCAACTGTTCGAATTAAAATGAAATTAATTTATTTAATGAAGCTTATAAAAATATTATTCATGTGGAGGACTGAAACATGTAAATATGTTTTGTTTCCCATATTCTTTACAGTTGTTTTCAGCATATAACTCACAGGTGCTGTAACATGAGTTCTACAGTAAATCTTCCTCTTAATGTCTTGCCACCACCAGCTGGGAATTTCTACTTACTTTCCTTTTAAACTTTATCTTGCAGAGGGCATTAATTCTTGTCATTGTTTTTCCTTTCAAGGAGATACTTTTGTAAAATTCCCAGCATAACATCTGAAGTTTTGAGACAGTGCTAATTTAGTGGCAAGGGTTGAAGATGTAGGAGTTCTTAGGAGTGACAGAACTTCTGCTTCATGATTCAAACTCCTTAACAGACACTGCAGTTAATTTTTTGCCACATTAGAGTTTTCAGTCTGAAACTGCTCTGTGCAATAACATAAACTGTCAGACAAACTTGGAGTCTGACTCAGCTGGTTCTCTGTGTCCCTACAGTAATAAATCTGGAGCACATCACCTCAGCTCTTCTAATGTCTGCCTTCTCCATTCTCTTGCCAATAAACCACCACAGCCCTGGCTGTTTGGCAGCAATCACTACTCCACTGGACACCTGCAAATTCCAGAGAAGCATCCTCTGTGCAGCAGGGAGGGAGTGAACAAAATCTGTACTTCACGTACAGCGTGTCCAGCACAGCATGGGAAGCATTTGTTTTCCTACTGTGAACCTGAAAGCTCCTAGTTACATCCTTACTTATCAGTTGTAAACCCTGACACAAAAGCTCACATTCTTTTGTTTTATCAGTGGTTAGAATACTGTGGAAAGGCCGGTGGGACATAATAACACTCTAGCAAAGTGAACTTCTGAGATACTGTCATTCCAGTTATAAACAGAAGATAACTGAGTCATGGGAGAAAACATTTCCTCAAACCCACACACTTAATTGTGACAGAATCAGAATGAAAACTTGTTGATCTTCATCCTTTCAAGTACTGCTGCTGTCTTTCATTGGCATCTTCTTTCTGCACTGCTGCAGATTTTCATAGTTATGTGTCTCTTGCTGTTGTTGTGGTTTTAGTCCAAGGGATACAAAACTCTGCTTTGTCTCTCCACTTACTACACTCTTCTTCCTCCAGGACCCTTACCTCCCACCTTGGACGACTTGACTCCCTCCCTTTTTCAGGGTTTGGCAAAATCAAAAGAAATTCTTATTATACAGCTGCCTGAAAACAGGCTGAAAATGTGAATTATTATTAATGGCACATCTGAACTGACAGAAAAAATTGAGATACTTGACAAGTAAGCTGATCAGCTCTTGAAAGGAACTCCACTTTATCCTGTCCAGATTGTCAAAGACACCAGGGAATCTTACTAGATAGTATTTTTTTTTTTTACATTTCCTTTTCCAAGCTGGAGATACTGTTGTTCAAACTCTTTTGGCCTGCTTTGTGGCTTTTTTTAAAATTTAGTTTTTATTTTTACATTACTTTTACAAAGTGAAACGCCGGTGATATCACCTGAAAGATAGTTCGGGCCTCTTGATCAGGTATCACAGAGGTTGTAATACAAAATGCTGGCTTTTACCCTGCTTACATATGACACCCCATCATCTCTAATGCTTTCTGTTAATGGCAGTCCTAAATGGCACAAAATAAACCTACAGTTCAGAAGCTTTACTCAAGGATTTTTAATTTCAAAACAGTGTAATTTTTTAAATATTGAGAGCTAATGTTAATGTCTTGTGTTCGAAACTTGTGTGTAAATTATCAGTCTCTCTGTGGCTCGTTCCACAAATATTCTTGTCCATAATATTTTCATGTCCATAAGGTGATGTTACAGTAGGGGTCTGCTACTGGCCACCTGACCAGCAGGCCCAAGTAGATGAGGCCCTCCATAGGCAGATAGAATTGGCTTCACGTTTACAGGCCCTGGTCCTCGTGAGGGATTTCAACCACCCTGGCATCTGTTGGAGGGACAACACAGCAAAGCACAACCAATCCAGGATGTTCCTGGAGTACATCGATAACAGCTTCCTCCTTCAAATGGAAGAGGAACCAACTAGGAAAGGTGCTATGCTGGACCTTGTTCACATGCCTGAAGTCAAAGAATGTAATGGCAACAAGGCTGGTGAAGGGTCTGGAGAAAAAGTCTTGCGAGAATCTGCTGAGGAAACTGGGATTATTTAGTCTGAAGAAGAGGAGACTTACAGTCTCTCTCTACAACAAAGAAAGGAGGTTGTAGAGAGGTGGTGTTCAGTCTCTTCTCCAAGATTACTAGTGATGACCTCTAGTTGTACTAAGGGGAGGTTCAGACTGGATATTGTGAAAAACAGAAAGAATTGGTAGGCATTGGAACAAGGTGTCCAGAGAAGCAGTGGAGTCACCATCCCTGGAGGTGTTCAAAAACATATAGATGTGTCAGTTAGTGACATGGTTTAGTGGGGATGTTGGTGATAGGCTGATGGTTGGACTTAATCTCAGAGCTCTTTTCTAGCCATAATGATTCTGTGATTCTATATTTATGGGAGATACATTTCAGAGTCAGGAGAACCTGGGTGTTTGGGGTTTTGTTTTTGGTTTTGTTCTTTGTGCTTTGAGCAGAAAGGTTTTAAGACTGAAGTGTCCTTATAAAATTTCCAATCTGTACATAATAATAATTTATTATGTAAGGGGAGGGGAGCGTTACCATTTGTGTTTGGATTTGATTATAGTGCAGGTGTACACTTTATGATGGTATTGAGAGATATATCCCATTTGTACAGGATTTGAAACCATAAACATAAGGACAAGACAATTTTCTTCATAAATACACTAAATGTTATATGCTGGGTTTAAACTAATATTCAAAAATATTTGAATACCTTATCCATGACAGCACTGTTGTAACAGGAGGGATGAAAGAGAAAATACACTTACTGTGTATTGGGTGTTATTTTGTATTCTAATGTGTTTTTTACAATAGATCGTCTTCGGTCTCAGGAGAGTAAAGTTGCTTTTTCAATTTGGTTATATGGTATTTGAGAGTTTTTGAATAGTGCTGAAGCAAGGAACAGTTGTGTAAGTTAGGTCTTGCTGATGGTATCTGTATCCATTTGAAAAAAAAAAAAAAAAGTTACTTAAAACTTCTCTGTCTTCTGGGTACCTGTCCAAGTGCAACATGTATATGGGAAGGGTTTCCTGTCTGCAAGGAAAATGGTTTCTGGTACCATTGGTAGGTGCTAGTGCATATAGATGGGATGTGTGGGGAGTTATGGGCTAGGGACAAATTAACTGCCTTGAACTGTCCTTGCCAGATCAGAGCCAAGGAATGTGTAATGTACTCCCCAGGCTTGAAACCTGAGTTTGAAGGTAACAGCATTGAAATAACTTGTGATCAGCAGTGAAGCCAATTCCAGAGACAGCAAGGGACAGTCCAAGGGACCCAAAGGCAGAAGACTACCCAGTTATTTAACTCTTCCTGTGGCCAGATATATTGTGTTTCAATGCTGTGCCTCATACAAAGTAGATTTCTACTGTAAATGAGCCTTCTGGAATCCTCCTGAGTTGTGTTTTTAGCTTGCTATATCAGAGAATGAACCTCGTTTCCAGTTGAGAACTAGTTCATATTTGAACCAACCAAAATGGATTTAATGGTGGCACAGAAGAGGTAACAGAGTTGCACTCTCCCTCTGAACCAGAGTAGACTAAGAAACTCAAAGGAAGTGTTTTCCTCAGAAAAAATCATTGATCTTCTTGAACAAGAATTTAAAAAAAAAAACCAAAAACCCAAAACCAAGACACAGGACATTCACTATAAAATTTCTCTCTAGTTAAGTTTTATTTTCTTTAAGGGTTTTGTTACTCTTTGGAGCCCCATTTTACTGCAGGTGAAGCTGGACATCTGTAAAATCTGTACACATAAATTTTATGAATGAATGAGTGATTTGTAATGAAGAGTGATGGATGAAGCCACGAGACCATCTGGAAAACAGGATGCCACCTCATTGCTTTGGGCCACAGTGGCCTTGATGAGTGAGAGTTGGCTCCCTGGTAGGCCCACATGCCCTGCAGGCTGGCCTCTTCTGCAAGGGCCCAGGGCAGCCCCCAGGCAGGAGTCTAACTAGTGAAGGACTGAGCTATCTAACTGGGACAAAGGTAGTTAGAGGCTCTACTACCAGTTGTCTTGATTTGGTGTGTGCTGCTGGTCCAGTGGTGTCACCGTTTGGTTGGATACTGTTACTAACAGGACTGCTAAATTAAGGCAGAAAGTGCAAATTTACATGGAGTATCACAGAAACATAGGGTATCCTGCGTTGGAAGGGACCCACAAGGATCATTGAGTCCAACAGCTATTTATTAAATTATAATGTTGCACTTCTTTCCTCCCCCACGTTCAGTGTCACTGAAGCACAGTCCAGCTATCTGAGCTTGATTTCTAATGCTAGCCTTTGGACAGGAGAGTATTAAAGAAGCTCTGTCTCCTCCTGCTCACTTCTATTAATAATTTGCTCCATGCCTTATTAAAAAACTGAATATGGAGCAAGATGACAGATGTGCTCTTTGTGAGTGGGATTTCTCTCAAGCATAAATAATAAGCTGTCATAAGATTCAAGCACTGCAGAAAACACTAAAAGAGGATTTTCAGGGAAAAATGCATATAAACCAAACAAACCTGGAGAATGAAGTGAAATCTCTTTCTAAGAGAACCAGAGCCTGTGCTCTGGGAAAGAAATATAGACAAAAAATGTTACATTTGAAGATTTGAATAGTATTTTCTACTGAGCATTCATGTGTTTTTTCTAACACTTGGAAGAGAAAGGAGGCAGTTGAAACAGGGAGGATTTATGGAAGAACAGTGAAACACCAATGCAACATTGCGTGAGTGCTTCCAGACTAGATCTATTGCAGGCTTTGAGAAAGGCTGAGCTTCAGAAGGCTGTGCTCTAGTGCAGATTCTGCCCCACTTCCTCTCTCCATCTACCGTTATGAAAATTAATTGCCGCCTTCTTTGGCTCCACTAGCTACTGAGTTCACAGACAGCAATGAAAAGCCTTCAAATATATTGGCTTCTCTGCAATCAATAACAAAAACGTTCAATCTGTATGAAATTACAAGAGGGACAGAAAGATTTATGGGAAAGGAAGGAAAGGTAATGGCCATAACACATTGGGCCCCCAAGCTGTGCTCACCTACAGAATACCCACAAAAGAAACATGCCTGATTTAATAATGTTTACACAGAAACCAACTGAAAATCCTTTGGGCAACACAGTTATGGTGTGGTTTGTCAAGTGCATCTCTTGTGATTGTAGTTCTAACATGAGCTCTGCTGATGTGTTTTTCATCCAGAAAAATCTATGGTGTCCTGTAGTTGTAAGACTGACTGTTAAATATTACACTGAACTCTGGAATAATCTTTGCTAATGCATAAGTAATACTTAACTTGACAGTAGTTCCTATTTCTTACAGAAAAATATTCAATTTTATTAGGAAAAATGTATAAAAAGTTAGTAAAGACAACAGGTCATTAAAAGGTTTCGCTTCCGAGCCATTGATTCATTTTATTTCCTTTCACAACCATGCAAGTTTGTGTCTGCCTTCTTAACTAAATAACTAACTAACTAAATAGATAAATAAAAACCACATCATATCCCACCAGAAAGCTCTCAGTAACACAGAAGATAAACAGCTACTTGCAATTGATTAGACCTCTTGCTGATTAGGGAGGAAACATTTGGTTGTGGATACAGGCAGAGCTCTGAGAAGAAGACCTAAATATTAACAAAAGCATTAAGGTGCCATCTTGAAGTAGTTGGGTGTAGGTCCATATTGCAGTGCTCTCTTTTCTCTTTTTTCTGGAATATTTTCCCCTTGCTTTTACAACATACATTTCCTACAGAGCCATCTAAATTCTTTGAGACATGTATGATATCACCCAGCAGAGTACAGCTGATCTCCTGCATGCACAACCAGGGTAGTCAAGGGCTTTTTCTTGTGTTCTTAATTATGAGCTTCTTGATGTGCTTGCTTTAAAGCGGGTCTGCTGCCTTGAGAGGCAAGGTGCAACATTTGGGTTTTCTTCTGCTCTGAAATTAGGTTTGAATAGCAGCTCATATGAGGCATCCCATGGCTCACAGTCCTGTGCTCCTCTGTGTTACTGTAGATTACTTACCCTACCAGCCCTTTTTGTTTAAATCTGTATTTGTACTTAAGCTGCCTGTCTATAAACTGTTTCCTATACTTAGAGAAATAAAGTTGCACTTTAAAACTATCCAAATCTTTGAAAGTTGGTGGCTGTCTTTGCTCCTCAGTGTTTGCATAGATGGGCAAATAAACAAGCGTAGGTATGTAATGGGTATTTCTTCAAAGCAGTAAAAGCAGTAAATATCTCAAATGTCTGAAAATTTAACATCTTTTTAGCTGTCAGAATAATGAAGGAGCAACTATTTTCAGATTTTACTGAGAGGGTGAGGCTGATGTTACTTTTCATATCCTGTATAATGCCTCTTACTACTGTGCTGGTTTGCTCCATAAATAAGTATTAAGGACTAGTGGAGGCTACTCACCTTCCTTGTTAAAGAGATGAATAAAAATCATGCAGGAAATTATTTTGGTAAGGAGGACTAGCCAAGCACACCTATCCCAAGGTATTTCTAGCCACTGAGTAATTCCGCTCTGACTTCTGAGGACTCCATATCCTCTCTCTACAGCTCGGCAATGTCCTGACTTCACTAGTGAGCCATTCCCTTTGGCAGTGCTGCCACAGCCAAGTCACTGTGATGTGACCTGATCCAAATGGCACAGCATGTCAGCCTCCTGTAATTTTTCCACTTGACAGTGCAGTGTACTGTCTATTCACAGCTCATCTTCCCAGCTGCCACTTAAGAACAGGTTTGAGTCTCTGGTTGAGGA
>VWZX01004725.1:392-14252 GCA_013399015.1 Galbula dea
AATTGGTCAGGTGGCCTATAGTAGACCCCAACAACAAGCTGGCCTCTGTATGCCTGACCTTTAAGTTTAACCCACAGACATTGGTTATGGTTGGTACTGAGAACTAGTTCCTCACAATCAATGTGTTTTTTAACATAGAGGGCAACACCCCCTCCCTTTCTTCCTATCCTGTCCCTTCTGAATAACCTATAGCCTTCAATTTCTACATTCTACTCATGGGATTCATCCCACCATGTTTCTGTATTAGCAATGAGATCAAAGTTTTTCAAATGCACCAGGGCCTCCAGTTCATTCTGTTTGTTTCCCATGCTGCGTGCATTAGTGTAAAGGCACTTCAGCTGGGCTATTGATCTTCCCACTTTCTGGGAGGTGCCTTTATCACCTTTTTTGTAATTCTCGGGTAATATCCACCTGTCTCTTGAAGTGATAGCAATCTCGTTATCACCGTTATCATTCAGAGGCGGATCCCCTCCCCCCAACACACCTAGTTTAGAGATTAGTCCAGCCAGCTTACTTCCCAGAACATTCTTACCCCTTCTAGTCAGATTTAGTCCATCTTTAGTTAACATGCCTGGTCTCTCAAAGCAATGCCCGAGATTATAAAACCCAAAGCCCTGATCGTGACACCAGCCACGCGGCCACTCGTTCACCGTATCAATACTTTGGTTTCAGGAAGCATTTAAATATGCCACACTTTAATAGGAAAATTCAGGTATCCTTGTAGCCTGTTATTGACAAACATTTCAGAAAAAGCCGCCTGCCTTCACAAAGCTTACAAAATGTATAAAATTTTGCCTGACAGGCAAAAGTAGACAAATCAAGAAAGTAGGTATTTTTAAAAGTAAATTAACTGGAAAGCATCCATGTACTACATTAAGCACCTTTTTTTCCTAAAGCTGTCTGGATCTTCCTCCTGCAGAAAGTGGAACAGTGTAGAATTTGTAAAACAAAAAGGCCAGATCTTTGGTCACCACCAAAATGCCTGCAGCATTAAAGATGTGTGCATAATAAAGTGACTGAAAACACAAGCTACAATTGATAAAGAACTGTTCTGAACAATCGTTACCAGTTTAGGTACTGCCTGTGGCTTTGCTACGCAGGATGCAGCTTGACCATCATACTCTCTCTGCAAAGGCAACTGAACTGTTTTTTTTTTTTAACTGTCCAAACATGCACGTCATAACACAGACTACTGAAGAACTGTGGTATTTAGTATTTAAGAAGATGATTAAACATGATTTTAATCACTTTTTCTTAGATATGCAGTTTAAGAAGGTTGAATTTTAAAAGACACTAACAATCATGAGAAATATTTTAAAAGCAATTTGAAACCATTCAAAATGAGAGCTGACCCAGAAGGGAAGCTATACAATCCTGCTTGATTAATATCACAGGCTGGGCTTAGAAATTAATTGATGGTGGGATGTGAACAAGTTGACAGAGTGCTTTATTGATGACTGCAGAACTCCAAACTATCAAAAAAACCCCAACCCAACGCACACCTCCCCTCCAAAACAAAACAATAGAAAACCAGAAGCAGCAAAGTCAAACATAGCTTTATGTCCCATTTGTTTCTGTGTAACATCTTAGTGAGGGGTAAGAAACTATTAGACTTGCTAAAGCTTTGTAATGGTTTATTACTTGACTTGTTAAGTAAAGCAGAGTGACAGCACAATCCTAGGATATTTGTTTCCTTAGAAAGCCTGTCTGAAAACTTAGGAAGTGAAAGGGACTTGAGGACAATTCCTCTGTTTAGTACCATAAGGAAAGATTTGCTATTGACAGGGGAAGACATTTGTTTAATCTGTTTGGAAGTATATCTAATGATGGACCTTCCATGACAACCCAGGCAGTCAGGTTACTTCACTCTTAACAAATTTTTCCAAATTTGAATACTCACTGGTGGAATTTAAATACATTATTTCCTTCCAGCTCATTACAGCCCTGAAGAATTTATTCCCTTTATCTTTGCTGAAGTCTTTTATACATTTCAAGATTTACTTACATTCCCTGTTTCTCTCTCAATTGAGTAGACCCTGTTCATTCATTCTTTCCTTGTGGAAAATTCATTCTTTCCTCTGAGTCTGTGATTCATCATAAATCCAGAGGTTACCTCTATCAGATCTTTTCCCAGAGCTTCCTACTTCTATGCCTTTTTTTTTTCCTTACTTGTAGGCAAATGTTAAGTGATATGAACCTTGGAAATTCAGATCCAGAAGAGACAAGCTAAAGACTGTGCTATCTAAGGAATAAACTTTCACTCATGAGGCTGAATGTCAGAGCAAAAGGGATCTGAACAAACCATAAACTTCAGAAAATACAAAGTCTCTGTGCTCTGCTTGACAACATGGCTATATTTTCAGTCAGTTCTGAAGTTTCCCAGAATTCCATGCAAAAAAAAAGCCTAAGTACCTGCTTTTCAGTGGTCAGATCTATGAACCACAGGGAAGCATGGAGGACTTCTCTGTGAAGGAGATTTTGCAATAAGGTACAAAATGACAGAAACCCCAGGTTTTTACCCTGTTCTTTTGAAAAAAAGATAGGAATCTTACCAAATCTGAAATCTTTTTTCCTTAAAATGGTTTCTATCTCATGCCTTCTTTTTCAACTCTATACACAAATGCAGTGGCAGTTTCAGTGACATTTTTTAACCTAGGCATTAAAGGAAGGAGATTCATACCTTATCTTGTTGTACTCCATTGACTTTATATAATATTGAACATAAACTAATGTCTTTTAATCCTGAAATGTGTTACACTACTTTATATTTTAGGTATAGACAACATTGAAATAGGATGGGCAGAATATTATCACAAAATACATTATTTCAGCATCTTGCTGTATTATAAAAATTCTTCCTTAGCTACTTTTTATGTTCTTTATTGAGAGAGATGGTATCTGGCATAACTTTTATATGGTATATCAACCTCAGAAGAGAAGAAGAATAATTCCATCTCATAACTAACAAAGCAACAGCAAACATGCATTGATCACAAAAAGCTTTACAAGTATAATCAGTTTTCAATGGCTAGTTCAAGACTGTTTTGTAGCACTCATTTGGAAACATTTGCATGTCGTCCTTTCAGTGCAACTGAAGAGAGAGATCAAGTGACAGCTGAAACAGGGAGGGAAACAGTCAAAAGCAAATAAAGCTCTGCTTTGCAATTTACCTGTTTGCAAATGAACAAGAATGTGAGAAAGAGACCAAAACCGTTCAGCCCAATTGGCTAGTGTTTTTCGTTTGACAGACAGGGTAGCCAGATTTATAGGAGGTGTTACACAAAATCCCTTATTTTGTTTTTTTCCTAATCAAACAGTAACAACAACAGCAACAAATTAGGACAGTTCCACCCAAGAACAAACAAGAATAAGTATTCTTTAGGTCAAGCAGCAGTGTTCTTCTGCCACAGAGCAGTCTTTTCCTGTAAAAAGAAAGGTTTGGATGCAGGAAAGTTTGCATGTTCTTCTGAGTTATGTCAGCTGGCCTGCTGGCAGATCCTGATGGCACTTCCTACTAACCTTTTCTGTGAAAAGGAATTTCTCAGTAGTAACCCGATCTACAGCTTCACGGAGAATCAAAGATGTGTCCTATTAAGGCAAGAACTTTTTTAAAATCTTGTTTCTTGCTATATAACTTCTGCTAATGAGATCTCTTCGAGTTGCACTTGAAAAACAGACTTCTAGCAATCTGTGCAAATACTGCCCCCTGGCGACTGTTTGTATGGCTGCAGTATGGGGGAAGGTGAAACCTCAACTCGAATAGAAATCGGGAGTGTTTAGTTTTCATTTTACTTCAGAACAAACTTAACTATATCTGTATTTGCTGACGAATAAGGAAGTGTTTTCTTTACAAGAACTGTCAAAGGTAACAAGGTCATAAATTGTGCAACATTTCTGTCTTATTTTGCCACCAGAATATAAGGGCTGGAGTGAAGTTTTCCTTTAAATATGGCCAGCTCAGCTCTTATTTTAAAAAATAATTGTCATACAATGTAGACAAACATTTTAAATGGACATACAAATGGTCCTGTCTCCACAGGACAGTGGAGAAAAAAATTGGAAAGTAGTTAACATATGTAAAACTGAAAATTTATCTAAACACTTCCTTTTCCTTGCCTTCCCTCAAAATTTACTCTCAAGTCCTGACATTATTATAATGCAGAATTTCCAAAGTTTAATTCTTAGTAGTTAAGAAATTTAACCAGACATCTTTTCATCTACCTACTTCTGTGTTTGTCTACACAGTGAGTAATAACAGAGTCAATGCAGCACTTTTTGTACTGCTGCTGTACGGCGCTGCATCTACCACACAGCAGGGCAGAATTTAGCTGATCTGACAGGCATGCAGTGTGGCATCCACTATAGCCACTGCTTTCTGTAGGGTTAGATTTTACCTAATTTCTGTTTTCTAGCCGGGCAAGGCTGCCTCACAACTGAACAGCAAATCGAGGGTATATTCTTTAAAACTTCTACCGCCTTTCCTGATGCTTTTATTCATATACGAATTCCTGTCTCAGACAAATCATTGTTATTCCACCCTACTTCATACTGCTACACCTGTGTTTAATGTAGCTGGTTCTGCCAGTTCTGCTAGGCAGACAGGACTCTTAAAGATGATTAGCATTTGCACCATCAACCTAAAAGACAATCTGGTTTTGGTTTTATTTTTTTTCTGACTTGAGGCTGTGTGTGCTCCATTCTAATCACAGTGATACAGCAGCATGAGGGGATAGAAACTGGATTGGCTGTGTTTGCCTGGAAATTAAGTAGTCCTTGGGCGGCATAAAGATGATATGCCCAACTTTTACCCCCCAGCTTTTTCCCACATGTAAGAATATGAATATGTAAGAATATTGAACATTGCAAATGCAATGGCCAGGACAGCTCCCATCCCAGTTGCCTGTGGATAGAAAATTAAAATAATTATCAGTTTTGTCATGTAAGCCTGTGGAAGGAAGGCTGCATAGGAGTACAAAAATAAAGAATTGTCTTTACATTCATGATTTACATTTATGCTGGACAAAATTGTTGCAAACTGCCCAAGACATAACAGTTTAGCAACTCAGACCTTTGAATTTTACTTGTAATTTTTACCAGAATATTTACCTTAGTACCCTAAGGTATTACATAAAAGCTGTGTCAGGAGCTTGTCCTCAGCTGAGGACAGAAAGGAGGTAGAAGTATGTCCAAATAGTAAGTGCCAGCACTTTTCAAACTATATGCAAAAAGTATTTGGTCAGACAAGCATTTTGCCCTTGTTTCAAAGCTGCATGCACAAACCATGCAGAAATCCTCTGCAAACCTAATTAGCTGTTTTAATCTCAATAATATCAACAGAAAATCATGGATCTAAATCAGTATTCCCTTGGGTTATTAATAGTTGGACATATCACATAAGTGTCAATACTGACAGACCAAAGTACTTCACTCCAGACCTCTGGGCTGGTGCACTTCACTGGAGTGTAGCTGTGTAGGGAAGGATGAAGGCAAATGGACAGTCACACCAGGTTGCTAACTACAGCTGGGGCACTTGAAGCAAGGGTGGACTGTGTTTACTATTAAGTATGTCTTTACTCTTCATGGCTCAGTTAAATAATCTGGCTAGAACAGGATCTGCTTTAGTAGGGAATCTGGTTAACAAACAGTTACATATCTGAAGCATGAAGAGATTACTGAGTAACACAGCCTATTCCATTACTCAGCTAGCTAGTTGCAGCCAATAAATTAAAGCTCTTCTCATTCTTTTGCCCTAATATCCTGGCCTAATTTCTAAAAGTAGCACCTAAATGTGTGTTGTGCATGTGATAGACTTACTTATGAATTCAATCCTACGGGCAACCTATAGCTATAAAAGGTGCTTTGCAGACATGTCTGGTGGGACATTCTTCAGGTTTTTTTCTGCTCCTAAAGAACATATACATCAAGCTTCCATAAAGCAGCAAAATTTACATTCATATACAGGAGCACACAGTGTCATTTTTGTAATAATCTTCTGTGACCTGATGCATGGAATTCATTAAAATAACAAAATGTGTGATACTTACAGCTCAAGATTTCCTCACGCATGAAAGACAGCATTTTCCATGTGAAAACCTGCTGCCCCTCAGTGGTTTCTAAAGTAAACAACCGAACAATGCCACCAGCACTCAGAACAATAAGGACTTGCACAGTGTTATTTGGTTAATAACTATGTAACAGCATGAAGTCAAGGAATAATTTGTAAACAGTGAACTGATGACAATGCCAAGTTGGTCTACTTATTTCCTGAGCCTACTACTTGTACCTCTTTCCATCCAAACTGCATTTGTTGCCATTTCCCATAGAGTGACAACAAAATTTGAGTTAGAGTATAGCTATAGGTCACTGTGGGTCCTAGAAATGTCAAGGAGGGAGATGCTACAGTAAAGGAATTCTGAAATTCTTCAGAAAATTGGCCCCAATGTTTAGAAGCATTGCAACAGCAGATGGAGCCGACATGACCTGCAATCTGTTTGCATGACCAAAACAAAATTCTTTACCAACTGAAGAAAATAAGGCTGGGATTCCTCATCTGAAATAACATCTAGTCTCTGCAACCACTAATAGCATGAATACACAGCAAAGACACAGTAGGTTATGGTAATGAAAGTGCAATTCATCTGAAGAAGCTTATATAATTGGATTACTTTTATATAACCTCCCTTCTTGGAATATATGCTTCATAGTCTTTTAAAGTGTTTAATTTTACAGGAACCTAGTTAGGTAATTAATGACTGTCTGTTTTACAGGTGGATAGCCAAAGCAAAAGAACAAACAGGAGCTACTTTGAGACTGGTTCATAGAAGTTAACTTCACTGTCATCAATGCCTTCTTCGCTGGTGCCACTGAAAGCTGAGTCTTCCAGTCTTTTATAAACAGTGCTCTGAATTGCTGAGCAGCACACTTCTAAACTTAGATGCCACAGCAGTTGCAAAACCAAATGTTTGTACTGATAGCAAGTGGTCTGAATATGGCCCTGAAGAGCTTTTCCATGGTCATGCTAAGCTTGAAGTAGAACAGAAAGTTGTCGTTGGATGCTTCCCAAGTCCCACAGGTCAGGCAGTAAAAATCTGGGGAAAGCAGGATTTCTGAAAGTAATCCTTTAATGTAATGGCTGTCCTAGGTAAGTTAGAGGAAAGCATAGTTCCTTTATATAGCTTCATAAGGTCCTGTAGGAGCTTCTGGCAGACGTTCACAAACCCACTTTGCCCTGGGATTCCTTTCTTCCCAGCAGCCACTGAGCTCTCTCTGCTCTCTGTGACCTTTTTTCCATTTAAGAGACCAAAAGCCTCATTTTCAATTCAACTGAAGAAGATTGTAATTAATGGGAATTATGCAAAGCCTTTTGTTGTAGTTTCCATACTGAATTGTTCAAAGCCCTGAATCTGAAACCACACTCTGTACTGATCTTCCAGGTCTGAATCTATAGAGCAATTCCATTTCTAGTTTCAGAAATCTTTGTCTGTTTGATCATATTAGTAATTATGACTTGTAAGAATACAAGTCACTGCATATAAATTTGAGTCAGTGGATGAATACCATGAGATGAAACTGTCCTTTAGAAAGTCCTTCGCAATCCATAAATAACTCTGCTGAGAGCATAACAAAGGCCCTTTGTGTTATTGCACAGTGGAGCCAAAAATGTTCTTGAAACAAAGTTTGTTTTCAATATGATTACATACAGCTCATATATAAAACAGCTTGTCATTCCAAAGCCAAATATGTAGTCCTTTAGATTCTATGAACATCTTCATCTATCTATATTAACAATAGAAACAATTATATGGTAAGAGCATTTATATTTCTATGGTTCCTTTCTTTTGTTCTATTTGATATATTACTTCTTGTTTAAGGAAATCTTATTTATCTTGTTTAAGAATCTTATGCTGGCACAAATGCCTGCCTGTAAAAATGGCCTTGCAGCACTGGGAGTTCAGACAGTGAATTCACGACTGTTTTGATATCTTTTGGGATAGTGCCTGTTGATCCTGACTGGACACTTAAGATTCTGTAGGAAATGTGGCAAATATATTTACAATACAGCAGAAAAAGCTGAAAATAAAGATTTAGGGAGTGTATGATTGGTCTGTTTGTGGGGTTATTTTTGTTTGTTTTTTGGTTTTAGTTTGGTTTGGTTTGGTTTGTTATTGGTTTAGTTTGGTTAGTAATTGGTTTAGTTTGGTTGGTTATTGTTGGTGGTCAGTTGTGGTGGTGTTGGGGTTGGTGGGTTGGTGGGTTTTTTTTAGAACAGGACGATGTATCCAAACTTTCCAGTGGAAGGTTTGATGCCTAAGATTTTATTTTAGGAAACTGAATATGTCTTCAGCCATCTCTATCAGCTAAAGCATCTTATCAGGATGATCCATTTTGAGACTTCTCAACAATAAGTAATTACTCTGCACTTGAAATGATGGAAACAATTTTGGATACCCCAATGTTGGCAGGAGAACCAGACAATACTCCCTATGAAAAACTATCATAATTCAGCTAGGAAATTTTGTTCTTTAGTCATTCGTCCTCACTTCCCTGCATCCTTCCATTCCATTCCACAGTAGAATGACTACAGAGCCAGATGCCGATAATACCCTAGTTTCCCACTGTGTTCCCTCTAGTATTTCAGCATTTAGTAACTTTCTTCTTGACAGCACTAGTGGGAAAGCAAATTACGATAATCCACAGCACTGTTTCATTCCTCAGTAGGATATGTTTCTCTGTCACTACAATATTCATGAATTTGTATGGTTCCAGGAAGAATCACATTTTACAGAAAAAATCTTCCCTGTATAGAAATCTGTTGCAGGTAAAGGGTTTCTATAGTGACCCGATTAGTCCTCATCATTGCTCCTATTGAAAAGACAGAAGGGATGCAGTGGCTATGCCACAGGCAGAGGTGGAAGAGACCAGAGGACAGTGGTAGCTGAAATACTTCAGAAATACATAAATACTTCCCATCTCTGCTAGGGACAGGCCAAATCCCTGGACTCATCTGATAAAAAGTAACCAATATTTGTGCAGAGCACAACTTTCTTTGCAAAGGAAATATGGATCAGATATTACCTCAGAAAAATTTCTCTTACGGTTGGGAAAAATCCCTTTCCATCTCAGCTTCTGAAGGCTTTTTTCCAAGAAGCAAAAGACAGCTCCGACACAACCTACACAACTAGAGTGCTATGTAGACATTATTCCCTCCAACAGACTGGGAACCACATCATTAGAGATCCATGGTCCTCTGATTCTTCCCTTTCACTTGCTTGAAGTATTTTTGGGAAAGAAAGAGTATTCTTGCGAGTATGCCAGATTACTGCTACATAGGTTGGTGCCTAAACCAGGGTAGAGCTAATGCTCAAGCATGACCTGGCTTACCTGTGTCTGAAGGAGAGCACCTTGTAGCAGAAAGTGGTGACTATACAGGAGCTATGCAGTACCTTATAGTAGTAGCTTTGTCCTCTCTGCTGCTATCACCTCCATCTGCTTACACTCCATGCTCTTCTGACTCTAGTGGGAGCAAGGCAGACATCTTCAACTAGACACCCAATAGGAAAAGAAATACTAGAAAAGTTGACTTGAAATTTCTACTAAAAAATGTCATTAAAATATGTGGCAATTGGACAAAATCGTGCTCACTGAAGAGCAATCCCAGAAGTAAAACTGAACCCTTTATTTTTACTCAGTTTTCTAAGATAGAACCATAAAGACTATTCTATAGTTCTCCATCAGCTAAGTTCCCAGTGAATGAATCTTTGATCTGTGAGCAACTGCAGTGCTTCGGTGAAGTTGCTGGCATGATAATTTTCCACTTGGCCTATTTCAGGAAACAATTTAGAGGGACCCCTTTGTTCAGCAGTGAATAAAATTGCAGCAAACCAGTCACATAAGGACTAAGATATACTGAGGTGGGGCAACAGCTGAGCTGTAGAATCCCATGCATTCTCCCCAAGTGTGCGAAATAGTGCAGAGGTATGGGATTGATTTGATACAGAACAGTGTGCAGGCATTCATTCGCATACATGATTTTAACAAACAGAGCAGTGAAGAGAAACTGCAAATACAGACAAAAAAAGTTGGGGGAAAAAAAGCAAGACACAACAAGTGAAATAGCAGCAGGAACACAACCATGAACAAAATTAAAGCAGCTTTTGGGCAGTCTGTGCTGAAAAAGAGTTGGAACTGAGAAAAGAGAAACTTGCTCCTGTTACTTGAGTTCAAATATACTTAAAGAAACATGCTCAGCCTTTCTAAAAGCGCTGAACTGCATCATAAAACACCTAGCTGCATCTTCATTTTCTTCTTTTACTGGAAATACCCTGTGATTCCTTCCAAACTGATGAATTATTAATTCCAAAATGGAGAAAACATATTAAGGCAGAAAATTTAGGAAGCCATGCAGAATCTGGGACTTAAATCTAAAATCAAAAGATTATCTGGAATGTATCTGAAATTAGCTCAGTTTCTGAGGTTTAGGTCTATGCTTTTGAAATTGAAATAAGGAATGTCTTCAGCTACTCGATTTATTAAAGTTGCACAGTGCTATGTCTGTACCTTATGTCTGTATAAAACCATTGACTTAAAAAACCCCAAAACCTTAGCTTGGAATTCAGTTTTGGTGCAAATGGACCTTCTTACTACCTTCTCTAGTGGCCAAACTGCTACCTCCAGAATGCAGACTGCTGTCTTGGTGTCTCCTGTTCCTTCCTGGTCTCGTCGGTCTGTCAGGGAGCAAACTGAATGCACATACTGACAGTGTGAGAACAGTAGTTGTTACTGACTGAAATCACTATGTTGGAAAAGAAAACACACCACTTAAACATTACAAATTAATTACATAATTTTCTTTAAAAAACAAATTTAAAAAAAAAAACAACCACACACAAAAAAGACACAAAACCCCCAAAACAGTGCAGTGATTTAACCAGACCCATGTATTACATTGTGTTTCAGGGTATCTGTGCTGCTCCAGATACAACTTTGACTGAGGCACAACCTATGTACTTGCTAAACATTGGCATATACTCAGAATATTATTTTCCTCCTTGTTGTTGTAAAAACTTACAAGAAGTAGTAAATTATCCCCCTTTCATAAAGATGACTTCATGCTGGAATCAAAAGGTTACAAAATCTCTCACAAGAACTTGGAATTGTAGAAAGAAATCAGAAATAACCTCAGCAATTGGCAGTGCCAATTGCAAAATGAAAGAAAATAAAAGCAGAAAGTACACAGAGAAGAGCTGATCAAAGATAAAGGGATAAAAACTATTATTTTGGTTTAAATTCTAGTGATTTTTGAAGGAAGAACATTAGAAAATAAAACTTCTTTATTTCTATAATGTGTGTACTCATAAGCAAAGGAGAAAATGTGGAACTTTAAAAAATATTATAGGGTCAAAATTCCAATCCAATTTGTCATATACCAAAAACATTGAAAATAAATTACATTGTCTAAGGAATATGTAGTAGAGAAAAAATCTCTTTTTTAATAGACATACTCAAAGGAGGCCAAGTAACAACAATACAAGTGGTGGAATTAGAAAAGAAAGAGGAAAACAATAGCCAAAGTATGAAGAAAACAAAAGCAGGGAAAGTAGAACAGGAGGAAAGGGTGAAAAAAACTGCTTACCTCTTACTGCAGTGCTCTGAAAGCTTTTCTGTTTCACTTCTCTTTCACATAAACCACGTCTTCCCCAAGGATCTCAGTGTTTCACAACTGTAGAGGTGCATCATCATGAAAATGCATTTGCAACACATCATATCCTGCATTTTTCAATTTTCCTTTTTCTTGGTTTTCTTTACACCTCCATCATTGCCTACAGTCCATTAAAATTATTTAGGGTGCATTTCTGAGCCATCAATCCATCTCCAACAAACTCATCACTGCAGATTCCCATACAGCAGTTTCCTGCCCCTCTATGGCCACGCCTTCCATTTCCCTCCAGGCTGCAGCTGCTCTCGTTGACAGAGTTCATACATGGTAAAATGCATTCATGTAGCTATACTGGAGAAACTGCTCCTTTTAGAGCAGTAGAAGATCTAACTATAAAGCAGTTCTTAGCCCTTATTTAGGCTCCAATTAATTTCTACTGGGCCCCAAACGCTTTTGTCTTGTAGGTTGAAGGCACGATAGATCCCATGGCTTTTTTGTCCTTTACAAGCCACAGTATTTCAGCAAAATTAATTTGAAACTGCTCAGTATTTCACAAAGAAAATGTTTATGTTATTTAAAAGATTCCTAAAATTTCATTTCCATAATGAAGGAAAAACGTTTTCCTCTGACCTTTGAGAAAGAAAACAAAACATTTTCTTTGCATTTTTATTTAATGTCACTGAAGTAGTTTTTATGAAGACAGATAAACAAAATTGAAAAAATCTCTGATTTTCTTCAAATCTTTTAATACAAAATCAGCTGGTTTTGTTTACAAGCCCAAGGAAGTAAAGGGGTTCGAGCTCCTACCAAGGTCCTGGCCCGAGGGGCAGAAACACACATTGCAAGTTGTCCAGAGCACAAAAGTCCAGCTGAGTTGGTACGAAGAAGACACACAGTTAATGTGAAATTGTGTAGCAAAGATGGGAACTACTAAGTAGACTGTAGGACAGGAAATATCACTAAATGTAGGTTTAGAGAACATTCGCTGAGGTGAAAACACAGGGCTCGGGTTTCTATCTCTTTGAACACCAGAGAATAAAGAAAACTAGAGAGGTCATTAGGACCTGTGTGATTAGGACACAGTGAAATAAACATGAAATTAACTTCAGTGAATTTTTTTACAATAAGGATAGTGAGACACTGAAATAGGTTGCCCAAAGAAGTTGAGAATACTCCATCATTGGAAGTGTTCCAAATCAGGTTGGATGAGGCTTGTCTAGTGAAAGATGTCCCTGCCATGGCAGTGGGGGTTGAACTAGATGATCTTTAGAAGTCTGTTCCAACCCAAACCATTCTATAATTGCCTTAAAAAGTCAGGTTTTCCTCCCAAGGTAAGGAAAATATTATTAATGAGGGCTACCTGCTATTTACCCCGTACCCATTCCAGCTCAAATAAGTGTGTCACGGTTCTTAAAAGAAAATACAGTCAGTAGCATAGCAAATCTTGGTATTTGAAGAGTTATGCATGGCTTTCAAACTATAATAGGAACAGCACCTCTGTTTATCTGATATTCAAACGCATGTTCCCTGATAGAAGCTCAGACAGGGAAAAGACAGCCCGGAAACATCAGTGATGATCAGAGGTAGCAGACTGTAAAACAATATTATATATACAAGTCAGAGAAGATTAAAGCTAGAAAGTTCTTCAGGTACCCATCCAAGGACCAGGAAAAGGTTGTGTGACAAACAAGTAAATCCACTGTGACCCTCTTTTGGTCTTCCTTCTTCAGTCCTAAGAAACACCCTGACTAGAGAGGTGCCTAGATGGGTGTGTGCACGATACTGCCTTTTCCTCCATCTTCAACAAATGCAGCAGCTGAAAGAGAACTTGTATTCCTGCCATCATACCTTTTCAAGTGTGCCTCTTTATTCCCCTAATATCTTCTTCTTCCTATGCCTTCAGCTATGTCTTAGCCAGCTGGATCACTCTTTTTGGGAGTCTAAAACAGGAAGGCAGAGTAAAGCAATGTCTTTAAACAGCTCAATGCTCGTAAAAGCTGAATCTCTGGAGTCACCATGTGGTATGCTGTCTCCTCTAGCAACAATACTGTAAATTAAGTTAGGAGCAGAAACAGAAGGTGCACTTTCTAACTTGGCTTTTTTTTTTTTTCTTCTCTTTCCCCTTTTGTGTGTACTTCTCTTAATTTATCACAGAGGAGGCAGATTCAGGCTTTGTGGTGGGTTTAAGGGCTCCTCCCAGCCCC
>VWZX01004731.1:1947-18697 GCA_013399015.1 Galbula dea
GTGCACTCTATCCACTCATCCAAGTCATTAATAAAGATGTTGAACAGGAGAGGCCCCAACACTGACCCCTGAGGGACACCATTCGCGACTGGCCGCCAACCTGACTTGATTCCATTGCGCACAACCCTCTGGACTCGGCCATCCTGGTTGGATGGTTGCATTCAATGGCTCAATCTCCAAGTGGAAACCATTAACAAGCAGTGTCACTCAAGGGTCCATACTAGGATCGATACTATCTAGTATCATTGTCAGTGACATAGACAGTGGGATTGAATGCACCCTCAACAAGTCTGTGGATGACAAAGCTGAGTGGTGCAGTTGGTATATCAGTGGGAAGGGATGTCATCCAGATAGACCTTGATAGGCCGGAGAAGTTGGCTCATGTGAACCTCATGAAGTTCAACAAGGCCAAGTGCAACGTCCTGCACAGAACAATCCCCCAAATCTGTACAGGCTGGATTGAAAGCAGCGCTGCAGAGAAGCACTTGAGGATACTGGTGATGAAAAATTAGATATGAGCCAATGTGCAATTGGCGCTCAGAAAGCCAATCATACCCTGGGTTGCATATAAAGCAACATGGCTAGCAGGTCAAGGAAGGGATTCTCCCTCTCTGCTCTTACGACACCCCCACCTAGATTACTGCATCCAACTCTGGGGCCAACAGTACAAGAAACACGGACCTCTTAAATGGGTCCAGAAGAGGGCCATGAAAATGATCAGAAGGCTGGAACACCTCTCTTACGAAGACAGGCTGAGACGGTTGGGGGTTTCAGCCTGGAGAAGACTGCAGGAACACCTTATTGTGGCCTTTCAATACTTAAAGGGGGCTTATATGAAAGACAGGAAAAGACCTTCACCAGGGCCTGTAGTGCCAGGACAAGGAACAATAGTTTTAAACTGAAAGAGTAGATTTAGATTGAATAGAAGGAATAAATTTTTTACAGTGAGGATTATGAGACACTGGAACAGGTTCCCCAGAGAAGCTGTGGATGCCTCATCCCTGAATGCATTCAAAGTCAGGTTGAAGGGGGCTCAGTGATCTCATTGAAGATGTATCTGGTCATGGCAGAGGGGCTTGGACTAGGTGACCTTTAAAGGACCCTTCCAACTCAAACCATTCCATGGTAAGAATCACAGAATTGTCAGGGTTGGAAGGGGCCTTAAAGATCACCTAGTTCCACCCCCTGCCATGGGCAGGGACACCTCCTACCAGGTCAGGTTGCCCAGAGCCCCATCAAGCCTGGCCTTGAACACTGCCAGGGATGGGGCTTCCACAACCTCTCTGGGAAACCTGTTCCACTGTCTTACCACCCTCATGGTGAAGAACTTTTTCCTAATGTCTAATCTAAATTTACCCTCCTCTAGTTTGGATCCATTGCCCCTAGTCCTACCACTACCCAACATCCTAAAAGTCCCTCACCAGCTTTCTTGTAGGCTCTCTTTAGATACTGGAAGGTCATAAAGATGTATTAGGACACTGCAGTTTGAATTTCTTTTTTAAAGGAAAAAATATAAAAAATGAAAAACCTAAAAGAAGAATCACAGAAGAGAGAAAATTATCAGCTACAGATAGAAAGTCTACTGAGATACACTGACCAGAAAACATGAGGAGCAAATGTGTAAGGCTACCAGCAGTGGTTATTTTATAAAGCCTCAAAGGCCACAGTCAGATACACTTAAACAAAAGGCCCAAGTATCTCTGTACTGGCAAATTTCATGGTTTCTCCATGATTTATTGGCATACTAAATGGAAGGAATCTTCTAGTTTAAGGCTTCTTTCTCAGGGTTCATTTGAAGAGAAAAGAAACACTATAAGAGCGTTGATGAACAAATTCATCATCTTTCCAGCATAGCAAGGCAAAATTCATGGTTTCTCCAAGGTGTCAATACCAATTCAAGTCAGACTGATGAAATCCCACATAACTGGTTTCCTCTTCAAAAAATTTTAAAAGTGATGATTGAGTACTCTCTAAATAAATTCACTGATCTACCTCATCCAATAAATACAGGCAAAAAAGAAATTGTATGTTTTTCCTTATCTCTTACCACCACAGCTTGTGTAGGCCTACGTAATTTACTGGTTTCAGTTACAAAACTAGTTTTTTAGGTGAAAGTTTAATAATAATTGTAGGGGTTTGCTTTTTTTTAAAGCAGAAAAAAAGCAAAAAGGTCTATATATTTTAGCTCAGTTAAACAATACCTGGAGTTTCCAGCTTTCTTCAATATACAACAAACTGTCATTTTCATGACATGACTTCAGTTTTTTCACTTTTTTACTTTAACCATGATGTTCGTCAAATGCACTGACTAGATCTGTGCTTGGTTTTGTGAAGACAGGTCTGTTCACCCCTACCAACACGATGGAGTTCACTTGAATATATTTCATATTCTCTTCTTTTGCAGAAAGAGTTCTCATGTTCACAGCACAAATATTAATTTTGATAGAAACACAATGTTGATATCTAGTTCTTATTTCCGTTTTGTATATAAATATTGGAAATGTATTTACATCACTTCTCATTTTCTAATTTTCTAACTTAAGTTTAACCCTACTTTTTTCCTGGTCTACAGAATTTAGATTTCTATTAAATAATTTGAAAATAACTACCTTATTTTTAACTGTAACTCCTAAACATATATTGACATATCATACACATTGTTGTCTAATTTACACATAAATCTAACTAATATATGACTGTGCTCAAGCAATAAGTGTTTTTCTGCACAGGTAACCTAAATTCTTTATCTGATAAAGATTATTTCCAAAGAAGGCATTCTATCTCTTTGAAAGGACATGGACAGTAGCTTAAGCAGCTTTCTCACCACAAGGAAGACAAGTTGCTGGAACATGTCCAAAGAAGGACAATGAAGCTGGTGAAGGGTCTAGAGCACAAGTCTTACGAGAATCAGGTGAGGGAACTGGCCTTGTTTAGTCTGGAGAACAGGAGGCTGAGGAGAGACCCTCTCACTCTCTACAACTATCCAAAAAGAGGTTGTAGTGAGGTGGGAGTTGGTCTCTTCTTCCAGGTAACTAGGGAACAGGATGAGAAGAAATGGCTTCAAGCTCTGCCAGGGGAGGTTCAGGTTGGATATTAGAAAAAACTTCTTCCCTGTAAGAGTGGTTAACTGAAAGAGCAGTTAAGCATCACAACAGGCTCCTCAGGGAAACACTGGAGTCACTCAAAAACAACTTACAGACGTGGCACTTTGTGACGTGGTTTAGTAGGCAGTGAGGTGTTGGGTTGACAAGTTAGACTTGAAGATCTGAGAGGTCTTTTCCAATCTAAATGATTCAGTAATTCATATAGACAGAAATACAGTCAGTGCATTTTCTGATTGTACTTACAACAATCCCAAAGAGAATTTAAGGCCAATTAATACTTTAAATTTAATCTGCCATTTATCATCATGGCTAGGCTTCGTGAACGAAGATTTGGGAAGAGCTCTACCCACATTTGTTGCAAGTGCATTGATGGCTAAAAAGGCCAATACGAGATAGGCATGTACGGTTGCAAAAGACACAGCAGAAAGACTCCTTAGATGGTGTGTTCTGCAAGGCACGATTCTTTCTGCGTTGTCTTTTCTCCTCAAGGGTGATCCTGCATGCTTTCTCAAAAGCATCCGCAGCGTTATCGATGGTTGTCTCTAGGCCTCCCGCTCGGAGGCCAGAGTAGACCAGTTATGATGATCAATATGGCCAAAGCTGAGATGTTGTTTCAGGGAGTCCTTGTATCTTCTCTTTGGGGCTCCCCTCTTGCGGCAGCCAGCGGCAAGTTCACCATAAAGCAAGATCTTAGGGAGGTGGTGGTCCTTCATCCTTGAGACGTGCCCTGCCCATCGCAGCTCTGTTCTCAGTAACATGGCCTCAATACTTGTGACTGCTGCTTGTTCTAGAACAAGCATAATCCACCGATCAGTGGATGTTTAGGATTGTGCAGAGACAGCATTGATGGAAGTGTTCTAGAAGATGCAGGTGGTGACGGCAGATGACCCATGATTCAGATCCGCGTAAGAGAGTAGACATCACTATGGCTCTGTAAACTCTGATCTTTGTACTTTTGTTCACCTGCAGCTTCTCATAGTATATAAATTAAGGTAGCTCTGTGTGTTTATTTACCTATTTTAAAAATTTAAATACAAAGTACAAATAGGATGCAAGCACAGTCCAGAGGTAAAAAATATACTGCTTACAGATTACAACTCAACTGCATAAGTGAACAAAGGCAAGACAGCCGATCAAAAAATCAGAATCACATAAACAGAAATGAAGTAGTGTAGTGAGAAAGCAATGTAGTGAGAAAATTGGCCTCTGGAAAAAACAAGAAATAAGGCTAAATTTCCAAATCAATATGTTTTCAGAGTTACATTTTTAAAGACTGTATTTCTGTGCTACATTTATTTATGATGGATTGTAAAAATAAATAAAAAATGAGACTAGGAAAAGAATGAAACAAAACACACACAGAGGTGCAAACCTCTACACAGATGCCAAAACGTGAGTAGTTTAAGCAAAGACATTACAAATAAGGAAACAGCTATCAAAATAGGAGGGAAAGAGATGCAAATGAAAATAAAGAGCTTGACTCCAAAACAATAAAGGAGGCCATTAGTGTAGGAAACACAGAACGGTGAGGCCACACCTGGAATACTGTATTCAGTTTGGGTCTCTCACCACAAGAAAGACACTGATGTGCTAGAGTGTGTCCAAAGAAAGGAAGCTGGTGAAGTGTCTAGAGAACAGATGTGAGAACAGAAGTCAAGAAAACTGGCTGCAGGAACCAAGGTTGTTTAACCTGGAGAAGAGGAGGCTCAGGGGAAACCTGATTTGCTCTCTACAAAGACCTGAGGAGGTGGTGACGTAGGTGTTGGTCTCTTCTTCCAAGTAACAAGTAATAGGACTTGAGAGCCAGGGGAAGTCTAGAGTGGACAATAGGAAGAATTTATTCACTGAAAGGGTTGTAAAACATTGGAACAGGCTGCCCATGGAAGTGGTTTAGTCACTGTCCCTGGAGATAGTTAAAAGACATGTGGATGTGGTGCTCAGGGACATGGTTTAGTGGTGGACTTGGTAGTGTTAGGTTAATGGTTGGACTCGATCATAAAGGTCTTCTCCAACCTAAATCTATGATTCTGTGATAAACAAATACTCCTGTTGGGTCAGATAGTGACTTTATAGTCAGCAAGTAATTGTTCATCTCCTTAACATACACACAATATTAAAAATTAATTCACTACACAGGAGCTGCAAGTAAGAACTAAATGAATTGTATTAATTTTATATGCCCTTTAAAAAGTTTCATAAACAGTCAGACTTGCAGAATAATTAGGTATTTAAATGCAAAGCAGAATCTGTAGATTTTTAAATTTCTCATACTACAATTTTTCAAAATAATAACATGTTTTAAGATATTGCAAAGACCCTTAAATGTTACCAAGATAAAAATAATGCATGATTAGTTTTTTTGCAGTGAAGTAAATCACCACAAAAAAAGAATTATGGAAGTTTACTTACAGAAGTTCACATTTTTCCTTTTAAAGCTATGACAGCAAATGGAATTTGCTCCTCTAAAAAACAGTGATTTTTTTAGATGACAGCAAACAGTAAGCAGACTAGTTCTTGTGCTCTGAGAAATACTTACAAAGATTCTGGAAAATTGCCCTGGGGTCAGGAGCCTAATATATAATAATATCTAATACCTATTAGTCGAGCTGTGGTCCAATTTCTCAGTGTTACTATCACAAACACTTATCAATCCTAACTTTACTATATTTTTAAACTAAGGATAAAATGTCACTACTTTTCTAAAAAGATGCCACTAACTCCTTCTTGTGGTTGTGGTGGAGATAAAGAGGTACGGCATATTTGTCCTTTTAGAAGGTCATGCAGGCCAAACAATAATCCAAATGTTAATTATCCCCTTTTTTTCACAGTACAAGCTATTTTAGGCACAAAGTTCCTTCGTTTTTTTGTCTCTTTGGTGTCTTTTTTTTTTAATACTGACATAATGACAGTTAAATTGCACTACTACAGACTGATTAGCTTTTTGGCATTTATTAATTTATGAAACGTTTAAATGATATGTCAATTGCAACAGCAGTTTTGTGACTTGGACACCTGTCTAGAAACTTAACTGAGACTACAAATTCATTTTGTACAGTTAATTTAGAATGTTATCATTCATTAATTTAAAATGTTATCCTTTTTTCCCTGCTTATGACATGTAGCACTAAGATGTTACCATGTCAAATATTACAGCCACCTTACAATTAATACTTCTAGAACATAAATCTAGAAGAGATTCTAAGTTATTACTTTGTTTATATTACTTCCTTGAACTTACAAAACAACTATTAACAACTCTTCATGCTGATGCTTCTGTTTTGGGGGGTTTTTTGTGTTTTGTTGTTTTGGTTTTTTTTTCCACAAGAAACATTATTCAATTCGTACTTCTAGTCAAATAATTAAAAAACCCATACTTTTGAAATCTCCATCCCCAAATGTCAAAGGATAGGCTCCTGGCTTTTCAATCTTGTACATTTCCTCTATAAAAAGGATTTTACAATCATTTATTGTGTCTTCTGGGCCTCTGAAAAACAAAAAGAATAAAAAAATACATTCAGCTTAGTTCCTCAGACCTAGATTCTCTACTTTATGAATCCTAAGCAATGAGATAAAGCTAACTAGCACCTTCTTTTTTTCATCAATAGGATACTTTTGCAGTTCACACACAAAATTCAGTAACTGTAGTTCAGTGGTACGGTAGCTTCTAAGATGACCAAACCACATACATAAAACTCACATAAAGAAAAGACTACTCCATTACCCTCAAGACTATCTGGCAGCTGAGTATGTCCTTACTGACAGACACCCATACCTTTTTAATTCTACTTCTAAAACATCAAAATTTTTTTTTTGGCTGAGCACAGCAGACCAGACAAAATCATATCCTCCCAAATACAGCATATAAAAGATTATTATAAAAGTGTAGTGTCAGAAATAAACCAGAAACATGACCTATAAACACAGTAAGAGATGCTACTTGGAATCCTACAATGTAAAAAAAGCAGCAGAAAGCTTCAAAATCCCTTCTAAGACTTCTAAATGTTCTAGAAGCCTTAAAACACAATCCTGCTATGACATGTACAATACTGAATTATGTACCATCAGTAGACCTGTTAATGTCATGCTTCAGTGCAAAAATGACAATATCTCAGTGATGAGTAACAAATACTCCATGATTCTACCCTCACTAATGCTGAAAGACTTCTCTAGAGAAGGATTAGGAAGCCCTAAATGTAAAGGTTTTCACCTCCACTTACTACAATCTCTGTATTTACTAAAATTATAATTCAAATATAAACCTATCTAGGAAGAGAACATTGCATTAACAATAAATACCAGCGAATTTCAAACACTACATACAAACAGTACATCAATGGAAACAGATCCACACCACTTTGTTTTCCTGAGCAGGAAAATCATGTACATAAGATAATCTCTATTTGCACCCTTAAAAGCAGTTCTGGCCATTGTGGGTAACATTCCTCAGATTTTTTTAGCTTCCTGTACAGTTCATTGAACACATGAAGTTTGACTTTCTGCAGCTCAGTCTGGATGAGACCGGATGGTGCAGCCTCCTACACTAGAACACTGGACAGCAGCTTCTGTTATGACAAAGTATGCATCTGACAACATAAGACTATGGAGACACTTTCAGTGCGCGAGTGGCTACAGCACTTTAATTCCTCCATCTGTTACCAAATCTGCAGCTCTTCTTAAGGCACTATTTCCAGAACTGTTTAACTAGAAAACTCTCTCTGAAACAGATAGAATAGCGATTCCAAGAATGACTACCACTCTAAAAGGACTTTGGGTGCCAGTTCACCTCTGCAGGGACGGTGAGAGTGGAAGCTCCTCTCTTTTGCAGTAGCGTGCAAAGACACTTTGGATTACCTCCAACACATATCCATTAACTGACAGTCACAAAAGGACTACACATTCAAACACAGAAAGGACAAATTGTATACATAACCTCCAGCTGGAAAACTGAAAGAACAAATACAGACTGGGCTTCTCAAAATATCAAGGTTTACCTGCTTATTTCTGTACCTCAGAGAGTCTTTCCTTATCTGCCCTACACTTTTTGTTAGTCCTAGATTATTTAAAGGTAAAACCAAACCAACCCACATCTCCTGACATGCTTTAATGCTACAAACATCACTACATTAGGACCTTCCTTAGCTATGGCACTGCTTGCCTGTATAACCAATTTGATTTCTCTAGGACTTACTTCTACCGTAACTGAAAGTTGTGAATCTATTTTAAAAGCAAAATACAGAATTATGCCTTCTTTCACTTAAGTACTGTGAAATTTAATATTCATATATATGTTGGTTTGTATACCTGTATGCTTACAAAGCAAAAGATGAAAGAATAAATAAGCGTATCTTAACCTCTAAGCAGATCTGTATGAAGTCAAAATGGATACTAATAAACATACAGCTACATGTGTATCTACAGAAAATTTGAAGTCTAATTTAAGGTAAAAGTCAAGACTGAGCTCAGTAGAATTTTATTAGGAGTAAATTCTACTGGAGCCAATTAAAACGATTAAAATTACTTTTAACTACAATGATTATCACATTGTTTTCTTGAAAAGATTTATAAATTGGTCAATGATATTACCATTTCAAAATGTATCACAGTAAAAAGTTTTTTCAAAGTATGCACAAGCATGGATTTTTACCACAAACTTTATTACAAAAAATCAGCTGTATATTAACAACCTCAAACTGAAGTTGCAACACACTTTTTTTTTTATATAACTTGTTAAACAAAATAGCTTCTCTAATGATAGAAAATGCAGAACTCTCAAACTAAAATTTAGTTGCATGGAGGTGACAGTCAGTAAAAGCATGTTTTTCTATCACAGCACCACAATACTACTGACATAAGCAACACTATTCCCATAACTATACGGAACTGATAAAACAGATGGAATTAATCACTTCTGTATCATATATTGGGTCATGGTAGGCGTTGATTCTCTTTTGGGCATCTCCTGTATCTTCCTTTTGGGCTAACAGCACTCAGGCAGTGAAGAAAGCCCCAAATAGAATAAAACCTAACAGAATGTAACATTAGCTATGTTCTCCAACTGTATGAATTCAGTTAACAATATAAAAATCAAAACACGACCAATTTTACTACCACTTTCAGTATTTTACTTTTCATAAGCCAATCAAATTCTCATCTGAGAATCGCTCACAAACAAGGCCAAAACTGCATTTCCAGCCCAGTTAGTGATGAATGGATTTCTGCAGCTTGACTGTATACAACAGCAACACTTGGATGGAAAAGCCTAGCATCCAGGGACGCTCTTGCTCAGAACAGGATAAATCTCATCACCAAGAATTTCTGAAAGTCAGAAAGTACACAGTGACCTACAGAGAGAAAAGGTCCTTATTAATTTAGCATTTAGAGGGCAGTTGCTAATTTTTGAATGTCTTTATTTCTTATACTGTCCCAATCTCTTCAAATGACACATACTACCAGTGTGACATAACTGGTTCCATTAATGAATGACATTAAATACTCCACTGAAGTGCCCAATGGCGCTTAATCTTCTGGGAAAACATGTCGGAGATTCCTCAGGCAACAACTGAGGAAACCGTGGATGGGGTAGGCAAGCAAAGGGCATGGGGTGATCACAAAAGAAGGAACATAGCAACCAACAAATAAAAAACTACCAAGTGCAAACACTTGAAGATTAGGCATATAAAAAAAGTGCAAGCAGAAAAGTGTGATGGGGACAGCTCTCATGCCCTCTCTGGGGAACCAGCACACTTTGGTGCCTTCCTGGAATACCTATACACCAATGCATACAGCATGAAGAACAAACATCAGTGTTTAATTCTTGCAGGTCCATGACTTCACTGGGATGATGAAGACATGGTAGGATAGCTCACATGAGTGGAGTGATGTGAGAAGTAGATACGGGGTCTTCAGGAAGAACAGGCTAGAAAGGCAAGAAGGAGGAGTTGCTGCCCCTTATGCAAGGGCAAAGTCAGGACCCAGTCGAGAGCTTACAGGTCAAGATCAGTGACGCTGTAGTTGGTGTCTGGTATAGACCTCCTAATCAGAGATAAATATATGAGGCCTTCTTTAGACAACTGGAATAAGTTTCATGTTTACATGAAACCTAGTACTCATGGGGAACTTGAAGCACCCTGGTATGTGCCAGAAGAATAATAGAGCAGAAAACAAACAACCTATGAAAATTCTGGGGTGCAATTTTAACAACCTCCTGACACAGGTGATGAAGGAATACACGTATTGCTACGTCAAATACTTACAAACTATGAAGAACTGGTCATGGGACATTAAAGTCTGGGCAATTTGGCTGCAGAAATAAGATGACAGAGTTCAGGATCCTTAGAGGAAGGTGAAAGGTAAAAAGCTAATACAACTCTGGACTTCAGGACAGGAGATTAATCTCTTCAAAAATCTGCTTGGAAAAATCTCATGGGATACAACCCTGGAGAGACGAAGGGTCCCATAGAGCTGATTGATATTCAAGGATCACCTTCTCCAAGCTCAAGAAAATTGTTTTGCCACATGCAGGAAATCTAAGGCAGCAGGAAGCTTGCTGATGAACCAGGAGCACCAAGACAAAACTCAGACAAAGTGAGTAAGAGGTGGAAAAAGTGGCACCTGATCCATGGGGGAGCACATAGTTCCTGGCCAATTCTGTACACATAGGGTTGGGAAAGCCAAGGTCTACCTTGACACGAATTTGGCAAGAGGTGCAAAGGGCAACAAGGAAAGATTCTACAGCTATAAAAACAGGGAAGGAAAACTAGAGAAAATGTGTGACCACTGCTAAACATAGCAGGGCCCCTGACAAAGACAAGCAGAATTCTTTGCCTCAGTGTGTCCTGGTAAGACCAGTGTTCAGGAATCCCAGCCCCTGAGGTCAGAGCAAAGAAGATTTAGCCTCAGCAAAGGAGGATGAGGTTATAAAGCACTCAAACTGGACCTATGTGAGTGTACTGGGCCTAATAGGCTGTACCCAGGAGAACTAGAAGAAAGCAAACGTCACTCCTACCTTCAAGAAAGAAAATCTGCTGATAGATTAATCAGCCTCAACTTAATCCCTGGGAACGTGATGGAGTAAATAATACTGGAAATAAATTCCAGATACAAGCACAAGAAGTGATCAGGAATTGTGAGCATGGACTTTACTAAAGAGAATTCATCCTTAACCACTCTGACAGTCTTTGACAATGAGGTGACTCGTTTGGAAGGTGATGGCAGAAGAGATATTCATATTCACTTTAGTAAGGGTTTTGATACTGTCTCCTACAACATCCTTGCTTACAAGCTGGCAAACTATGTTAGGTAAGAAGGACAAAAAAAAGGACTGAATACTGGCTGAATCCACAGGACTGTGAACAACAGCACAAAGCGCAGTTGGAAGTAAGTCAGCAGCACCCCAAGGTTTGAGCCTGGAGCCAGTATTGTTTAACATCCCCATTAATGACCTGAATAACAGGAACAGAGTAGACTCTCAGCAAGTTCACAGATGATACAAAATCAGAAGACGACCCTAGTATCAGATGCATATACCAGTTTTTACAGCGACTTGGAAAGTTGGGACAGAGGAATTTCATTGCATAAAACAAAGAGAAATGCAAGTCCTGTATACAGGGAGTACATCATGCACCAATACACGCTGACTGCCAACTGTCTGGAGAGTAGCTTGCTAGAGAACCACCTTGAGGAACTCAAATAAGCAGCTGACCATAAACCAGAAATGCACTCTTGTAAGCAAAGAAGGTCAACAGCTACTGGACTGCATTGAGAAGAGCACAGCTAGTAGGCACAGGGAAGGTGAACATACCTCACTACTCAGCACTGGTGAGGCCAGATCTGGGCCCTGCAAGGTAAGATAGACATAGGCTTGCAGGAGTGGTTCAAGCAAAGGGCCCCAAAAATAGTTACGAGATTGGAACATCTTTGGTAAGGGAGTGTTTAGCCTGGAAAGGAGAAGGGTTGTATGTAGAAGGCTCTTATCCATGTGTATGAACAGGGACCCAGACTCTTCTCACTAGTGCCTATTGCCAGGACAAGAGGTAACTTGCACAAACACACACATGAAACATCTTTTTACAACAATTGTCCTGACAGGTTGTTGCTACCCCATCCACAAAAATATTCAAAACCCAACTGACACAGTCCCAAGCAATCTCTTGTCCCAGGGACAACTCTGCTTGAACAATCTCAAGGGCTCCTTTCCATCCTCAATGACTCTCTTAAATGTTTGCATATATTTCAACACCACCCCTTAATTTCGTTTTCATAACGCTTTTCCTAATGTGCTCACCACCACTTTTTTCCCCCTCAGTCTTTGCCTTCTTGGAGTTAAGTTTGTTTTCTTCTGTTCTCCCTCTTCTGTTTTGAACTGCTTTCCTCAGTAGGAACAAACTAAGCTTTAAAACCTTTCTAGAAATCTCCCCCTAAAAAGTAAGCGAAAGACTATTTTTCCAAGTCTGCATATTTATTAGACAAAGGATAGTGTTACAAACACTGCAGATATATTTTCTGTTCTGGGAAAACAAACAAAAACCTCAAGATCCAAGTCAACCTGTTCTTTGCCTTCAAAAGATACTTTTATCTCCTGGCAATTACAGTTATGAAACCCAAAATAATCTGAATTTTAGCACTTGGTAATTACTTTGTTGTTGTTGTTGTTAAAGCAACTAATGCTTTAACACATAATTAAGTAATTGAAAAGTTAAGCTACTGAATGAAACCTTAAGAACCGCTTTTCTTCACCTCTCTTGCTGCAATCTATGTTCATCATCTCTTGTCTGCTTGCCATGTACCACTGTGCTCCCTGAACCATCTCAGCAGCCCTTGGCTAAATTCACTCTGTTATGTATAGTCTCTTTTGTGGACTGAGGTTGGGGAGGCGTGGGGTTTTGTGTGTTTGTGTGTGCCTGGGTGTGTGTTTGGGGGTGCATAGAATCTAGTATTCTTAATGCAATCTAACTAATACTACGTAAGGGGAATAAATCACTTCCCCCCCTCCACATCTTCTGATTGTACTCCCTTGTCATACAGCCCAAATACTGTTAGCTTTCAACACATACTGTTACTCACATTCAGCTTGCTGTCTACCAAAACCCACAGATCCTCAGGACAGCTATTTCCCATCTAGTACTGCTGCAAGAGGCTCTGCCTTTCCAGGTGCAACATAACTCTCCCATTTATCCTTGCTGAATTTCATGACGCTCCTGCCAGCTCATCCCTCCAGCCTGTTCAGGTCCCTCTGACTAGCAGTACTATCCTTGAGTTTCCATCAATTTGGTATCTTTCTAAACTTGGTGAGCTACTGCCATGCTGTTGCTTAAGATATTGAACAGTGCAGGTCCCAGAATACACTGTTGCAGTTCCTGGCTTGTTACTACTTTCCTTTTTGCCTCCTTTCAAGATACTGCATTTGCTCTTCTCCAGTTGTTAGGGACCTCCCTGATGTCCATGACTTTTCAAACGTAGTACAGAGGAGCATCACATCAGCCAGTTACCTTTGCATACTTCAATGCAACTGGTCCCATAGACTTGCATTGGTTAAGATGCAAGCACTCCTGGATTCACTGCTCATTCACTGCTGAAGACTCTCCTTGAATGCTTTCTCTACACATAGCTAAGAAAGAGGGCTTGCCAGTGAAGACTGAGTCAATTAAGTCAGTGCCTGTTAATACTGAATCATCTGTCTTTTTCATCAATAGATCCATACTCTCCTTGTTCAGCTTTCTACTGCCAAAGCAGTAGTAAAAGTTCTCCGCATTGCCCCTGATGTCTCTTGGAATTGTCAACTCTACACAGGCTTTGTTTCTCGTAACACCATGCTTGCATGTTCAAGTTTTGGGTTTTTGTTTGGTTGGTTGGTTGGTTGGTTGGTTGTTTTTTTTTTTCACACTGCCTGTTTCTAACTCCCACATACTGACTTTTTGCACTGGAGCTGTCATGAGATTCCTGTTCAGTTCTGCCAGTCTCTCAATACATCTACTAGTTTCTTGAGCATCAGGATGATACTTTGCATTTGGAGGAGGTTGTCCTTAAACACCTGTCAGCTCTGCTGAGCTCCTTAACCCTTCCTTAACCTGCCTTCTATGGGGTCTTATCAACCAGTTCCTTTAATGAAACTGGTCTGCTCTACTGAATTCAAGTTTTTGCTCTGCTACTTTCCTTCCTCAGTTCCATCACGATCTTCGTATCCCCTGCTCCACAGTTAGTACAGCCAAGGCTGCCACTGATCATCTGACCCCCAAATTAGTTGTTGATAATAAAAAGCAGATCCAGCTGTGTATCACCCTGTTAACCTATTAAGTACCTGCATTAAGAAGTTATCCCCGATATCCTTCGGAGAGCTTCTGGACTGCTCATGTTCCACTGTAAGCCTGTCAGTGAATGTCAGGGAATTTGAATCCTCCATTAAAAAAAAAAATTCAGTGCATGGGACTCAGAGACTTAAAAAAAAAAAAAAATCCCAGCAGGCTTCTTGGACAATCAGAATCTATCTTGATTTGAAATGTCACGTTGATTCAAAAGGAGATCTCTTCTTCAACGGAGGTGACCAGCTCCACTGAAGTCATAAGGAAGAGAGGAAAGAGGGAGACACAAGTTCACCCTTTCAGAAATTTTGTTGCCCAGAAGAAATATGCCACTTTTATGTCTGTGCAAGAAAGCTGCAGGTGAGCTCTTCACCAGTTAGAATTCTTATTATTAGGATACCTGCTGATACAGTAAGAAAGCTAGTTTAAAAAATGGCTCCAAGGAAATCTTCTAAATATCGCACATATCAGGAAAACAATGCCTTCCCGGAACAACCAGCAACAATCAAAGATTCCACATTAAAACAAATAAATTAGGAAGTAATTTGGGGTAGAAAATACCACAAGAGTATACAACCTTCAGTATGGGATAAATCACACAGACAGAAGTTCCAGGCCTGAAGAAGAAATACAGCATGGGAACTACAGTATTGGTTGGGCACCTACAAAGTATGACAACCATGACATGCTGATTATCTCAATACATGTTGAGAGGGACAGGAGGTATGGCTCTACTATTTTTCTAAGTCAAAACAAGGTACAACTAACAACATCTTGTCTTTTTTTTTGACCAGCTAATCCACAGAAGTACAAGAACTCTTCAAAATGACACCAAGACTTGTTTCACTGTTAGTTCACTATTCTGTAATGTGTTTCAATTCTGTAGCTTTGTAAAGCTATAAATATTATGTATTACTTAAAAAAATCAGAAGGTAAACATACATGGGAAAACTTGTTCAAAAGAAGTAAAACTAGCATCTAAAAAGTAAAATCTGTAGAGGTAGAAAATGACCATGTAAAAACATTATACTGCCTTCTGAGAAAAAAAACAAACCTCCACAAAAAAAGAAAAAAAGAAAAAAAAAAAAAAGAAAGCTGAAATTGTGTTCAAATGAGAAAGATATGCCCCAGATCTGGCAGGTTACACAGGCAAACATAACAAGCATATTTCAAAATTAGAGAGGAAGTCTCACAAGAACTTGCAGAACTAAAGGATGACATATAAAACAGAGAATTTAAGACCCCTTCTGTTACTTTCCATTACTGCTGCTTGGGTAGAAACCTCAAGTTTATTAAATATTCTCTTAAGGAGATGTAAAATCCTCAAAGTGAACAGGTTTTTCTGATATTCTTGAGTAACTCCAACAGCTTAAACAAAATACACATCTTGGTATTGACACAGTCCTTGTTAAACTTTCAAAGGCTGACTGAAGAAAAAACACTGATATTGTGTCTATCTTGAAGTCTAGCAGTGAGAAAACGCAAAGAACCATTTGAACTACTTTGATATGGTGTGGTGACTTTAATAATGTCATCCATCTAATGATAAAATATGCTGTGAAGTTTGCCTCATAAGTACTCACCAGTAAAAGGAATTAGCTATTGCACTTTAAAGTGCAAAGATGACAAGTCATATTACTCTGGATTACAAACAACTGCTTTCATCATGAAACAGAAGATATTCCCAAAAAAGATAAAAGGAGGATGTCCAAAACCAGAGATACGTCATGCAAATTTAGTTAAAATTAGTTCAGAGGTACCACATACATATACCATTCTGATATTCTGTAAGTATGCACGCAAAGTCATGAGAGATTTATAGTCCTAGGCCTACACATATTCCATGGTCAAAACAGTGTTGTTTCCCTAGTATTTGTATCTGACACACAGTATATTCAATTTGCTTAGATTTCAGACATCCTGCAATTACAAATTCCAGTTGCAGTGCAACAGTACAAACTAAAATTACTAATATGTGGTCAATTCTTCTGTACAATGGTGTCTTTTCTCCCTCTGCAGTCTCACTCCTCTCCTTGATAATTCTCTAATCCATATCTGTTTCCCAAAAGATGAACTAATGATGACAGACTGTACACAACTTTTCCTGTAGGTTATGACCGAGACATAAGTAACACCTAACAAACAAGCATGTCAACACATACAGTTCTACCATCTCCAAAGCATTACAATAACAGTGCACGTCACTTCCTGCCATTGTGCCAACAGCATCAAAAAAATCTTTGTCAAAAGCAATCAAGATCAATAAATCAATCATTTACGTGTATTTACATACACAATAAAACAAACTACTGTGTATAAAGTTCTTTTATACAAAGTCTTTTTTGACAT
>VWZX01004731.1:18743-38989 GCA_013399015.1 Galbula dea
AGTACACAAATAAACAGTCATTAACAAACAATCACCATAAAGCATTCAAAATAGATTTCACCTTTATTTAAAACAATTAACTAAAGCTAACATTATGGTAAGAACTCATGATGACATACCAATAACAAATGATAAATTCATGTAATAATAATATTATTATAGACTATAATAGTATTATACCATCAGAGCACAACTATATTATAATCCCAAATTAATTTATATTAATATATTATCTTGTGTGTTGTACAATTATATTAGTGTATTAGTAAGGATTACCAAACAATGAAACACTAAGAGATTGGTTTTATTTTGCAACCCAATACACTTGAAATGTAAAGTGATTCTTGTAGCAGCATGCTCCTTACACAGGTTATGAATACCAACAGATTTATCTTGTATTTTTACTACTAGTTGAGAGGAATGAGTAATGTAGCAGAAGTGATACACGATTGTTTCTTGATAAATTTCAGAAATTTCAGGGTTCAGATAACCTTGTTTTCTGCAAACTAGTGGACTGTTGTACATACAAGCTATCAACAGGTAAATGAAGCCTAAAAACCTAGTCACAAACAAAAGTCACTGAAATAAGATCCCATTTGAAAAAATGTAAATGGACTTGGAAAAATCCACCACTTTAGAATAAGGTATTTGTCAACTGTGCCTTATTTTCCCCTCCAAGTCCTTTCAGAAGATACCAAGGTTCAAAACTACAGGGAACCCGTACTTGCCACAGTACACAATGGTATTTGAAGTTAACATCTTCAAATTTGAAGCATGACTATTGGATAATTTAGATTTTTAAAAGACTGTCATATAGAGTTCAAACCAGCATGAACCGAATTTTTTACCTGCTTGCTTTTGCCAATATAAAACATTTTGATTATCACATTTTAATAAATAGGGAAAATTCTGAAAGAATCCCTGCAGACAATGGTTTTAAATAACATTAACAGTAGACATTTGAACTTTGTGTATACCAAAATCTGCACAGTCCATCTCTGATTCACCAAATGGCATATAATAGTAAATGCGTTACAATGAAAATCTTAAATCTCTCTAGACTGGCCTCCATTTCTTAATCTCTTCTTCCTTCCAAGTTAATTTAACCTACTCAAATCTCTTTTTTCTTTACATTTGAAGGACTGGGGGTTTTTTTTGGACAAAACAAGTCCATATGTCTGTCCTACTTAGTACGAGAAGACCAGAATGCAATCAGACTGTCTAATAAAACTCCCATTACTCTAAAACCAAAAACCTTCTACAAATAATTCTCATTTCCTTGCATGATTTACTAATTCAATGCCTTTCCTAAGACTGGAAGAGTGTGGGAGTTTTTTGGGAGGATTTCTTTTTTTTTTTTTTTTTTTAAAAACACAAAATACTGTATTGCACATGATCTTAAGTCTTCTGTGTCCTTCTTCCAACTAGCCGTGTCCTACAGTGCATGTGTTCCTACAGATAAAAGACTTGTCCCTTCCCATAAACACAACTACACTAATATGTGAATAGTCCATTTTATTTTAAGGAATATACCCCCAGAACAATCATACTACTCATTGAGTAAATGTGAGATACATCCATATTAATCCAACCATTTCTTAACTAAAAAGAAATTTCACTTTTATTCCAGTTCAATTTTAAAATCAGTTTCAGTCCTAACACAGAAGTACACATACACCCCACTTCTGCAAGGATGGAGATGTCAACACTGTATCCATTTGCTTTTAGTTCTTTTGTGTCAGAAAATAATGCTAAAGGAACAAGGAAAGCTAAAGAGGAGGAGGAATGTTACTGTGAATTCCTCAAGGAGACTGCCAATAAAAACTGATCATCTGCTCATCCCTAAGGAGGCAAATTGTATAGCTTACTGACCACAGTACCATATGGATTTCTGCAGAAAATATTGTTGCTAAAGTATACCTCAGATTTTAAATAAAAGAGGAAAACAAATTAAAGATATTTGAGAAAGTTTGGCCACGTGAAAACTTACCATTTCAACATCCCATAGTTCCACATTTTACTTATCAGAAGCTACAATACCTGCATAAATATTTTATTCTTTAAAAATTCAATTAGCCAGGTTGCAGTCATACTCAAATTGTCACAGATGACTAACACTCACTGAGATCTAGGGGTTCCTAAGTATCTCAAAAATTACTGAAAACAGATTTTTCAGCTTTCAATAGAATTGAACATATAATACATATATAAATTATAATAAATGTATACATGTAATATATTAAGGAACATAGATAAAAATCACATTCTGATCAGATAACGTGAAAAACTTTTGGTTGCCTTCAGCACTCTCAGAAAATGTAAGAATTCTGACTCATAGCGAAGTCTGCACACTGTTAAAACCATGCACTGTATTTCTATGACTCAGCTCTGGAATCAAATTATGACATTGATTTTAACCTGATGACGATTATTAGACAAAAAAGCCGAAAACCTCAACAAACATACTTTATATGATACGCAGAGATTTTATGTGTTGGTCAAACAAATCTTACCCCAGGAGAATTTTAGCATGAACCTCTTTGTTAGTCCTTGAGATTTCTCTCAAAGAGGTAATTTCTGCATCAAACCAAAATCCTCTTTCTTCTGGAGTTTCAACATTGTAGTTAACCATCACCACATCACCCACTTTTAGTTCATTCCACTTCAGAATGGTTCTTGCTCGAGGTCGAAGATTCCTGGTCTCCATTTCTACTATGCCATTCTCTGGGTACCTTGAAAAGTAAAACCAACAACAGTAAGGATTACAACTCCTATAACAGCAAGTAAGTCACAGGCATCATTTTTCAAAAGTATGAATTTTTAAATGTTACGTTTTCATCTAAACACAGACTAGGAATTCGACTAATCTGAGAAGGAAAGCACAGCCTCTATTTAAAGCTTTAAGCAGTTGACTTTTTAATTGGAATGCGATCAAGTTCGAGGTTTTGGCACACACACAACCCCATTTGCTCCCAGTTAAGTCAATATGCCAATAAAAATTACAATTAAAAATATGAAAACTATATTTCAACTCAGCATATTTCTAATTTACTTTTGCTTTCATGCATTTGTTCTTTTTCCACTAATTTCAACAATTGAAGGTCAGATGTTTTTAAAAATTTAAGCCTAGAAACACAGTATATCAAATTCAGGTGGTCAGTAGAGTCCAAGTCCATGTTCCATTCACCAAGTCTAAAAAAAAAGTCAAACTACAAAATGTACTGAGAAACAGAATTCAGACTCTCAATGAGATACATTAACTAAATGAAAATACTTCTTCCTTTAAATTACAAAACAAAAAAAATCTAGAAAGATAAACACAGGAATCATTCCTTCTCTTTACAACACAAAAGGAACGCAAGATTAAAAGAAATGAATGGTTTACTAAAGCATAAGAAAGAAACCTTTGCTATTTTTCACTGAAACTTGATGACTTTTCACACAGTATTTTACATAATATTACCCACAGATTAGTACGGTTTGTAAGAATTCCTTTCTTCTGTGTTGGTGTACACCACCCCAGTATACATACAAAAAAAAAAAAAAATCAATCACTAATTTCTAAGGAGCTCCAATTCCTTTCCAAGATGAGAAGGACTCATTTAGCAGAATTAAGGTATCTGACAGCACTAAACTAAAATCCCAATGCACAAAAGAAAGCTTGTAAGATTCGAGATGTTAACTTTTTAGTTTAACACCACAGCCGCCTTAACTTCTATGTATAAGGCAATTATGCAATAACTGTAGAGACTGTATAGCTTGCACAGATGCTGGAAAAACAGCACAATATGGACATGATGAACACAAGAAAACAGCTTTCCCAAGAAAGCTGTCCTGTTAACAAAAAGTAGAAGATGCTAGATTAAAACCATGAACTTCCATTCTGAAACTGCCTGTAAGCAACTAAAGAATCTTCCATCATGAAACTAAGTACTAGACAAGGTCACAGTACAAATTAACTGACTAAAGGAAAACAAATCGACTGCTTATAAACTTATAAAGTGCTTATAAAGTGTTATTAAAAGCATTCATTCCTCCTTCTTAACAAGCATTGCTGAGAATAATATATCTTATGTTACAAGTTCCATCATCCAATTATTGGTACTTTTGCAAGAATACCCATGCTTTGTAATCCATATACATTTATCAAACAAAATTGTAATTGCAAAATCCTACTCTTACTAGTAAAAGTACGGGTCTGTCATTTTCCAGCATGTCTCCGTGGTGAAAAAGATCATATGAAGGTCTTGGGGAAATCAAATAGTTTAATTTCCTAGCTTATATAAAGAAACACTAAAACGCTACTGATATTAACAGCATGAGATTCTGATTGAATATAGCCTGAAATCATGTTGTCTGCTCCTTAACAGCTGATTGAAAGCCCACTGATGCAACTGGAGACATTTTAAACAAATTCATTTTGCTTTGTTTTATGCCCTCTATTAAACCTAACAAACTAGTTTGCTACTACGATAAAGGGGTGGAAGGAGGGGTGCAGCTACACCAGGCATTGTATCTCCAACTTCTTTGTTCTCTACCATGCGTTATCTAGAGTGTGCCTTAAATTTGTGGTAAGATTTTATAAATTTGCTTGTTTGTTCAGAGAAATATGAACAACAGTTTAAAATTGGCTTTAGGTAAACCTTATCTAAATTTTGAAATTACCTTTAGATAAACCAATGGCCAAGTAAAAAGCGTATCCTTAACTGCTTACAAAAGTTAAATCCAAAGAGTGTTTTTATTCTCCCAACATTTGCAGATCATAGAAATTTGCATGAAAGGAATTATATCATACAAAGACAGGTGTTTGGGACCAAGCTGTTATTCAAATAAGAGCCTCATATGATATAATTCAAAAGTTCTTAAGTATTTTTACTTGTTTCTATTTTTCCAATTTGAGTGTACTGCAAAGCTAACATTTGTGGGTTTACCTTCATGTCTTCTCTTAGAAAAACTATTACACGACATTATTATAATAAATATGAATGTTAACTCTAATATCCTCAAAAAATGTAAGACAGATTAATCTACAGGTAATAAGACAAAGCAAAAAGCAACTACAGAGATAATGCCTATTTTATTGAGTGCCTGAATAATGAAATCACATTACAGTACAAACGGCTACTGAAATCTTAAGACAATCATGTTTGAGCTACTAGTCAGCTACAATCACCTTACAATAAATCCTTCCTGAAGTTTGAGGAAGGCAGCAAGTAGCATACATGTAGGAAAGTATATGAAAGTATTTGAAAGACTCAGTTTACCTAAACTCCAAAATTAAAATAGGGTTTAACATCAGAAAACTAAAGATGATAGATAAAAAAAGGCATTGTTTATACAAACAGTCAACTAATCAAGAGAGAAATACATCTGAGATTAGTAGGATAGTAAAAATAATACTCATTTTAGAAGTACCAGCATTAGTATTAAAAAAGTATGACTTAAAACAGTTTACATTCATAGAAATGTAACTTTGACCTGAAAAATCTATTCTCTTCTAAAAATAAAATCCCTTTAGGTTCTGTTCTTCCTGGGAGACTTTTGGACAAGCGTATTTTTTATATAATGATTACAAATTTTTTTTGCCAAATTCAAATTTGTATCATCTTTCCTTCAACAACTCACAACAGGATCTTTCCTACTGTACTGCAGAGGAACATCAAAGATTGTTACTGTTAATAATGACTCCATCTTTGTTCTTGGAAGTATCTGACAGAAGAACCCAAACAAATACTGCCTATCAGCATGACTAGAACACTATCACTTATCGAAAGACATCCCAAAACAAGCTAACTGCTTTCCCAAAGGAAAGGAAGCAGACTCTTCACTAAGTGAATTTTCCCTCTTGCTGTCTTGGTTAGAAACTTAAGCTCAGAAACTTCGCAATAAAAAAAAAAAAAAAAAGACAGCTTACAAACAGGTGAGACATCCCGTGTCAGAATTCACCTTTCTCCTGCATCAGGTTCCAGACACTGAATGTTTTCACAGAAATACGCTTTTGTGGACATGAGCGAATGCTAGCAGATACTTAACCATTAATGGCTTTCTGTAGTTACACACCAGACAGAACAGCAGAAATGGAATTTGTCATAAGTTTTTGAGTTAAGCTCAAAATTGCAGAGTCACGCTACATATTCAAAACCCGTCTGGATGCACTTCTGTGTGACCTGGTCTAGAAAATCCTGCTGTGACAGGGGTGTTGGACTAGATGATCTTTCGAGGTCCCTTCCAACTCCTAATATTCTGTGATTCTGTGATACATATGTTAAGCACAGTACCGCTATTCCTCGTTATACTAAGTAATAAGCAAACAGTATTTCCACAGTAAAATGTGCCTTAAAATGAATCTAATGCCATAATTTCACTACTTATGGAAAAAATACATTTGAAAATGCAACTTCCTCCATGTTCATTTTCCCAAAGTTTAACATGTTATTTTTTACATTTAAATTCTCATCTCTTAAAAATGCAAGAAAAGTATTTATATATAGTATCACAAAATGGGAATATGTGAACTTCTGCAGATAAACCAAAACTAAGAGAACAAATATGATCCTTTAACAAACCTCAAGAATGAAGTTCAAAACCTATTCCGGCAAGCTATAATAAAGGACTCCTCTTAAGACATAGAAGTGCTTTCTTATTTATTGATTTACTTTTAAAATCCCAAGATGACCCTCAAGAGGAAACAGTAACATTTTCATGAGTGTTCCAATTAGACTACTGTTAAGTTTGGTACAGCTGAAGTTATATGACACAGTTCAGCCTTTATACTTAAAACATTTGAAGAAATTTCCATGTTTTCCATGACACTTGGCATCTAATGTTAAAAAACCAGATATCAGTAGAAAAACATAATCATAACAGTTTAACCAATACTGCCCAAAAGAAGTCTTGCATTCACCGTTAAGTGTATTTCCCTGTAATCTAATTTTTTCTTTAGTATTTCTAACTGTAAATACTAACACTAGCATAGTAAGGATTTCTTAAGATTTCCTATTACCAAAAAACATACTAGCTCTATGTCACTATACATACAGGTCTGTTCAATTTACTGAGAATTTCCAACATACCCTTTCCCAGCTGTTACCAGAACAACTGGAACTGGAAAGATAAAATTCCTGAAACAGGAGTCAAGACTTCCCCGTCACCTCTCCATATGTGTATGGTAAGGAATGTTAAGTGCAGTTGTGCGATTTCTTAAATTGCTGTTTTCCAATATAAATAAAAGTATAATTTATTTTCCTAATCTATAACTAACTCAGAAATAAAGGAACAGAGGGGCACAAATAAAGGAAGATAAAGGAAATTAGCACATAGAAGAGGTAAACCTGATTAAGAAGGTAAACCTGAATAAACACTACCTTCATACCACTACCACTCCCTGACAATTTGCTATCTGAGTAAATAATGAGCATAATTTTGCTGTGGTATTTTGGGAAAGCAAATGACACTACACTAAAAGAACATCTATGCCACAACTATAAATGAACAACCGAACAAAAAAAACCAGTGGGATAATAAAGCTGTCTACGCTTCCAAAAAAGGAGTCCAGTAGGTCTGATAATTTGTTATTACAAGAAAAATGTAGCAAAAAAGCAGAAAAGACAGACTAGAAGGGATAATGCATACCAATAAAGATAAAAATCAGCCAAATGGAACATAAACAAGATGCAGAAAACCTTATCTAACAACTAATAATTACAGATTTAAGCAGCTTGAACACTGAGAATCAGTATTATAGCCTGAGGAGAAACATCTTGCTTTCCTAATGATTTTTTTTTTCCTGAGTAATAACAAAAATTAATTTCTAAGCTTACATCATTGCAATGTGTGGGCAACATGGATACTCTGAAAGACAGACTGGAAATACAGTACCAAAACAGAAGTCCAGAAGCTGTAAGAAATACATACAAGGTTGAATTTTAAATACCAAACTGTCATATAATGAATCCAAATACTGTGATTGTAATGAAAACCAGGTTTACTTCACTAGTTAACACACAGGTTGATATGTCATGCAATTACTGAAATACTTATTTTTTAAAAAATTCTTTCCTCATGTGTTCATTCCTTTGACTGTGCAAGGAGAACACAGCTAACTAAAGACAAATAAATAAGATGCAGAAAGATTTCAATCACATTCTCACTGAACACACCATTTTTTCAGACAAGTATCATTTTTGAAGGAGAAAAAAAGCTTAATTATTGACATTTCAGCTGTTCTCTGAAACAGCTATAAGGACAGCAAAGCTTCCTTCCCTCAATTTCACATGCTCTCTGAAGAGGTGCAAGAAACACCTGAATTTTCTCCTCTTCTTCATTTTCAGTCTGCAGAAAGCACCTACATCCTTTAAAATCAAAGCCGTACTGTCAATGTCTGTTGTCAAAACCCTAATGACTAAGTACATACAAACATCTTGAGATTATAAAACACAGATTACGCAGTCAGGAAATTCACTGCAAGTGGAACAAGGACTCTTACAAGGAACTGACTTGAAGTCAAGAGCAATAGTGTGCAGCCTACTCCCCCAACAGTTTGAAATAGCATGCCTAGACAGCTATATGGAAGTGGCCCTCTTTTTCTAATGAAGACATAAAGAATGAAGACTTACATGTGACCTAATAGTTCTCCTTTTAGCATTGCCTAATAATCAGGATTTAAGTTCTAAATGAGCAAACAAACTAGTCAATGATATTAGAAACTAGAAAACAAAATTATGCAGCTCAGACAGGTGCTCCAAGCAATAATTCAGACTAATTATGAGAGTTTGTTACTGAAGGTCAAAGAAAATGTGTTCCCCTTAGAAAAAGATTGTCTTAAAAGAAGATTCTACTGAGTAGACAATAAAGCCCTCATTCCTTTTTCTCTTCTGAAATTCTGAAGTCGACATGAACCAAAGACAATAGGTGCCATAACGAAGCTATGGTCTATCACTCCCCCAATGCTTCTTTGTATTCCTAGCCATTACCTTACTATCCTTCAAAAGAAACTATTCCCTGGTCTCCTCACTTTTTAAGTGTTAAAACTACCGCCAGGAATTTCACATCATACTGCTTCCTGTTATACATTATTTTCTGTGTTTAGTGTACTTAAAGAAAAAAATAAAATATTCTATGATTTCAGTTAGATTTGTTTACAAGGATTATTTGAGAAATACATTGTGTGCAACAGGATGTATTTTGACATTTCTTCACAGATGACAAAACAGAACTATTTGCATTACACACACTAATGCTACTCAAAGCGGCTACCTCTCAAAGAATCATAGGAGGGTTAAGCTTGGAAGGCACCACCAGACATCATCCAGTCCCATACCCCTGCTCTAGCAAGATCCCCTAAAATCTTTTACTCCATGACAACACAGTAAAATTCTAATTTTCTTAAGATGTGTGTGTATGTATGTACACACATACCCCACACATTTTTAAAGAGAACACAAAATTGTGCAAAATACATTATTTTTCAAAGGTTAGGACTGTCTGGACTAAAATCAACAGATTAAACTCACCTGAAATAACCAAGACTTTCGGTAAGGATAATGGCTACAGCAGGACAGAACATTTTAGAATGCTAGGTTATCAAAGTCTTTCAGACAAAATGCTTTAGTTTTTTACATTTTGTCTCTTCTCTTTATAAAAAAGATTATCAATAATACCTTTAGCCTTCATTGGGAACTGTTTCTCCTCACATCACTTTCAAGGTGACCTTCTCTTACTGTTTGCAACCCTGGTTTGTCTTGACTAAATAGATGTGTAAGAAAAAGGTTTAAAAAGAAAGTAACTCTTCTTGACAATGACAACTTCCTTAATGAGAATTAAAAGACCTTATTCTGCACTTAAAGACCTTTCAAATCTCCTAAACTATGAATAACAGAGAAATACATGTCTTCCATTTCAGTAGGATAACTGCTTTATGGTGAACTTGCCACCAGCTGCCGCAAGAGAGGAGCCCCAAAGAGAAGATACAAGGACTCCCTGAAACAATATCTCAGCTTTGGCCATATTGATCATCATAACTGGTCTACTCTGGCCTCCAACTGGGAGGCCTGGAGACACACCATCTATAACGCTGCGGATGCTTTTGAGAAAGCACACAGGATCACCCTTGAGGAGAAAAGACAACACAGAAAGAATCGTGCCTTGCAGAACACACCATCTAAGGAGCCTTTCTGCTGTTCCTTTTGCAACCGCTCATGCCTATCTCGTATTGGTCTTTTTAGCCACCAACGCGCTTGCAACAAACGTGGGTAGAGCCCTTCCCAAATCTTCATTTGCGAAGCCTAGCCATAAAAAAAAAAAGGATAACTGGGAAATGAACAAAAATGTATTTCAAGTAGAATCCTTCCCAACGTTTTTCCTCCTAAGCTGTTTTCTTTCATCTTGCACTGTTCCCCATCTGTCCAAATAAACTGTTATCCAAGTTGCCATTTCTGTATCACTTTCAGTTAGCATTATGCACCTATGCCTCTTACATAATTCAAATACTCAGAAGCATAAGCAAGTTATCTTAAAATGACAGAAAAAAACAGCCAATCTCACAAATGCTTCTGAGGCAGAAGCAAAACCAAAAGTGAACACACAGGAGTATCGAGTTCATGGGTCAATGCAGTTTAGTGGTGTTTTAACATCAAACCTTCCATCTCAAAACGAAAGCTACCACTGATGGACTGATACTATTGAGTTAGTTCAATTTACACTTGGGAGTACAGGAGTCCAACAGGTGTCCCAATCACTTAGATCAGTCACTTTTTATTAGAAAATACCACATGCACTAATCTTTTCCTGGACTCCACTTATAATCAGAGGGTCTAAAACGACTGTGGTATTTTTCACAGTAATTTTTATGTGCATGACATTTTACACAGCTTATGGAGCTCTAACTGGCTAGTGAGAGAGACATAATACCTCAGGCTTACAGGTGTGCTAATGGAATATTCTTATGCGCATTTACCTTCAAAGCAGGCTGTAATCACTTCTGGGGCATAGAATGTCCTTTTGTTATATGGTTCTACAAAGATCAGCATTAACAGTAAGTGAATTTATTCTTGAGCAATACAAGTCCTAATTAGTAATGAAATGTGATAAAAGCATATATAGTACATCAACACAAACCTTTTACTTAGATGAAACAGCATCAGCAACTTAAGGACATAACCACTAAGAACAGACATCTTACTGGATATTGAAGAAAATTAACATTGTTCTTAACTCTTTGGCTGAAAAATGAAATGGACTACCCAGCAGTAATTTTAATTCTTAGAATACATTACTCAGGTTTATTGTGTAAACAAAGTTGTCTCTGTAACAAGCACAGATCTGCATGCATTCTCCTCTTCCCACTCCTCCCACCCTTTATTTTTGGTGCAGCAACAATGTGAGTAGAAAATGCATCACTAGTAGCAACTACATAAACGAGGTCTCTGCAAGAAACCAGGGCCAGAATACCCAGAGTGCAAATGAAAGGGTCACTCTAGGATAAAGTCACATTCATGATCATGTCTGCTTTGACAGGCTATGTGTAACAAAGGTCACCCATTCAAAGATGACTATTTCATCTGCACAAAACAGCTGTTGGTTCTACTCAACTTCAAAACCCCAAGGGCATATAAGATTCCAGGGTAGATAAATGAACATGCACAGTAAAACTACCTACACATCAGTCTACACCAACAGTCAGTAGCACATCCAAAGTTTAGAGTGGGTTACACTGTAATTACTTCAGGATTGCATCCACGGACAGCAATTTTTAAACACATGCAATAGCCAGTACTAATATTCTACATATATCCAGAAGGCTTGGGCACTCTTTAATAATATCAGTTACAAATGCAACTTAAGCTCTGCCTTAGCAGCCTTGCAACGGATTTTCCATTTACCAGCATCCACTGAGACAATATCCAAGACTGATGCAGCCATTCATATTCCAACCAGCAGCACAGAGAGATACAGGGACCATCTGAAGTAACTGGTTCTAAGCAAGACAGAAAATGTGTATTCTATATAACTTATGAAAAGCTACATAATTTTAGAAGAATATAGGAAAACTAGTTTTCTAACCATAATCAAAAGCAGGTTGAATCTTAGTTTAAGTTAAAACCTTTACTAGGTCCCTAGAGAAACTTTGTAAGATAAGCAAACAACGAAAAAACAACCTGACACACAACACAAACAACTGAAAAATCACATGCAGGCTGTCATTCTCCCTGTAGAAGTGAGAGAAATCATGAAAGTCATCTTGCAGAAAAACAAAAGTAGTAAGCTGGTTGCCACAGGCTCTGAAGGTTAACATCAGCTATCAGTTCTCCACTCCATTAATGATGAGGATCCCGCAGAGACTATAGCATACTCAAACCCAGAAGAAATATTAACTTTAGGATAAAGTGCAAGAAGAGAAACCTAGGAAACTCACTGAAACATGGTGTCCTGATATTGAAGCAACAACTAATGTAATAATCAGATAAACAATAGCATTAACCAAAGAACTTCTCTTTGAAGGAAGGCACTAACAGACAATAAGAACCCTAATGTACTTGAAATCTTAAGTCCCTCAGGTTGAAGTCTTCCCGTTCACCAACAATGACAAAGTCTATTTAGAAAAAATGAAATTTTAAGAACTCTTAATAAAACCTAACCAATAGAAAGACTTTAACTTCTGCCTGCAGAGATTCAGGAATTTGGTAAAGCTTCTAGGAATCCTTTCTAATACTAATGGCCATCTGGCTTCCCAAATTGCCAGAATCGGGCTGGGCATGTAACTCACTGTGCATCTCACCTCACACTGCTTTTGAGACAGGCTCTTTACACCATCAAAGAAAAGACATCTTACACAGGACAAGTTTTGACTACAGTCTTCCCTTTGTTACAGTTAACTCTACCTACAATTATCTGTCAACTTGATAGCATGCCCTTGACTTCATAGCCTTTAATGGCTTCTTGTAACTGAATACAGAGGATGGATTATCAGGCAAAAGCTATATAGCAACAGTTGGATGCCAAGACAGTTTGTTCCAGCTAAAGGTCAGCATTGGTAAAGCTGATATTTTGGTCTCTTTCTCACTAATGAAGACAGGATTCTTAAACAAGTACCACAAGCCCTTAAATTGAGCTGGTCAAGAATCATGACTCCAGTTTAATCTGGAACTGAGAAGGTCTGTTTCTCCAAATAGCATTAGGTTTTATATGAGCAGAACCATCTCTTAGCAGAAATACGTGGGGTCTTGCAAACCACTGTAGCAATTTAGCTGAACCTAGGCATACAACTCCTGGGGTTGGGGGAAAAGGAGGGAGATGGTGTAAGGAGAGGAAAACAACAGAAACAACTCAGGTCTTGTGTTCCCGACAAAATGAAGGAAAAATATGCAGTACCTCCCACCTGTTGCAGTCATAGCCAGGAGGAGAGCTCTGTTTAGCAGTAGTTCCCCTGTGAAATTACTACTAAACTCTTGCCCAGAAAGGTTAACTTCTCTTAATTGTACTCCTTGCTAGAAGAGTTCTGATGTTTTTTCCCTGCATTCACTGTAACTACAACATTTAAAAAAGAGGGAAGAAGAGAGGAACAAATGAAAACTCAGCCCCTCAGAGGAGGTACGCTTTTATGAAACAAAGGATTAGAAAAAAGTGGATTTTACCAAACCTACCACTGCAAAACAATGTGGTTTAAGTTTTGCACAAGACTCACGATACGTAAGTCTAGCAGCACCACTGCTAAAACCACCTTCACTTAAGGGAAGCATAAGTCCTGCTTCACCCTTTAAGCACAGCTGTTCTTAGAAGAAACAGTTGCCTTGTTGAGAAAGAATTGACTGGATGAGGCTATCAAACATTTCCAGCTAGGAAACCAATACCAGTTGAACATCAATCCATTGACACTTTACTAACTACTTTCAACGAATCAGGTGTGGAACATACTAGCAAGCCAGTACTGACAAAGCCTCCTTGAAGCACAGCCACAGGACTACGCAGAACCAGTGGTTAGGGCACATTATCCCTTATGGAAACTGGTGGAGGGAGGGTAAACACACCAAAATTTCTGACACATTTTGGAAGAACATTCCTAATTAGTTCTTCATGTGCTCTCTCAGACTTTCTTACCAGCTCAAAAAACTTCAAAGTAGACATAAGTGTGCTCCTCTTTAAACTACTAAGAAAACCAGGGCTAACGGTGAATTTTCCTCACAAGCACAGTCTAACAGAAAATTACTGAGATGAAGCTTCACTTTTGGATAAAATTCCTACCTACACAGCTCTGAGATAGATAATGTCAAGCAACATATAACTCAGCCCTGAATCTATGAAAACAGTGTGAACACCCATGGGACAGCTAACAAAAGAAAGGAATAAACAGTTCCAGGACTACTTCTAAGTTAAGACGTGGATCTGGGTGTTTTGGAGATAGCAAGATAAGACAGGCCTGTCCTAGAGGACTTTGTTGCAAGAACCTTGTCTACGATGACAGAACTGGTCCTAAAACGAGGTTGAACAGACTTCCCAGGATCTCCTCCATAAACACTGCTATTAGCATAACTGGTTCCAGCCATCAAGGAGAAGCTGAAGAAGAGCAGGAAAGGATGTTGCTTATGCTTTTCCTTCTTTTTGGGGCAGGGGAGGGTCAGACTAAGTCTGCCACAACACATGGCACGGTGAAGCATATCTACTATTCATTACAATGAAGCCTCAGATGGAGGCTGGAGTAGACCAATATAATGCACTATAGGTGACCTATCCCTCAGCTGTAGCCTTTTTGGTGATTCTATTTTCCAAACTGGAAAGATATATCAGGAAGAGAGGGAGAACCAGTCTGGAAACTGAGCATCAGTGACAATCTCCAAAGCTATGTAACTGTGTTGATCTTTTACACACAGTCCTTCCAACATTATTAAGTAATTTGGACGATTTTTACAGGCATCAGGTTTATGTAATCCATTTTTAAGTCATTTTTATTTTGTTTCTGGTAATGGCAAGCATTTTCATGTCTTGTTCAAGAATATACCTGTTGCAGGCAAGGCAGAGCTGAAATTATGCCACTCAAAAGAATTACATTCTTTAGGAGTTAAAAGGGACTACAAGGACAAAACACTACAAGGACAAAACAGAGAATGCCACGTATAACCGGCAGCAAAATGCATAGTCCCAACTTAAGAGCAAAGCATCTAGAACACTAACCGTGCAGAAAATAGAAGGCAGCAATAAAATATGAACCTCGAAGAACCAGAGTGAATACATAAATTAAAAGGAAACTTCTGGAACAGATGATGACTATGTGGCAAAGCACACCATGACTATTTATCCACATCAAGCATAAAAGTGGCAGGATACGTGTGTGACATACACACACCAGAAATAAACAGTACGTATGAAAACAAAGTGGTATGAATGCACGCTGTCCTACCATATGACTGTGCACATCAGATAAACACTAAAACACTGAGACCCTGAAAGATTTGTGTCAGTAACATTCATCAAAAATCCAATCACTGATAAATGTACAAGTCTCACTTTCAAGAAAGCCTTCCAATAGTTTTGCTTTCCAAAAGCTCGCACCTCCAGCACCTTACACTGATTAGTTAAATAACTGGGAGTTCAAAGGCTGCTTTGCAAAATTGTGTTTCCATGCCTTACCTAATTTTATTGGCTAAGAATACACAACCGCTATACAAATCTTACAGTACAAGTAAAAAGACTGTCTCCACCTGCTGAAAGGGAACAGCTAGATCCTGAAGTACACGTAAACAGAAGTCTTATGCTGATTAAAAAACATATCTTTTGTGAAACATTTTCTGCTTTTGAAATTTTAACTCATGAAAAGCAACAGTACCTACAAAACAGGAAAAATTTCACTGCAATAGTTACAAACTCCATTTCTCAGAAATGTATGCCCATGGCTAATTCACATATCCACAGTATTGTAAGATTAGGTGATCTTAAATCCAGGTGTTTGAAATCACACCATAACAGGAATGCAATTTCAAGAGAAAATACTTTCGTTTTGATCACTCTGACTGACTAGTTACTTTCATATATTTCTTGCAATATTCAATGAAGTATTTACATTTCTACTTTCACCCTCGTAATTCTCTACCATTAAGTAAAAAACTTACAGTTGCAAATATAGAATCTGAACTCAACACAGTTAAATTTCATTGTTTGATCTACTACTTGTAAAAGCAAAAAAGAAGTGTTCCATGTAAGTCAGATTTACAGTTAGATATTAAAATAACTGAAGTTGAAACAGGTGCTCTAAAGAGACATTTTCAAAATCTACATTTAGTTAATACTAAATATACTTTGCATCCTTCCCTTTAATCTTACATTTCACAAACTACAGTATTTTTACTAATCTCACTACCAAAAATTAAAAATTCTCAACTCATGGAAAGTTTTACTAACTTAGAAGCTTAACTTAATGCTTTAAGAGATAGGGTTTGTTTTGGTTTTTTCTGTTGTCCTTTTCATTTGGTTTGGTTTGGTTTGTTTTTTTAAAAAAGACCAATTTTTCAAGCAAATTAAGTAATGTAAAATCCGTTCGTAAGTAAGAAATCCCTCCAAACTCAAGGTTTTCCATCACCCACCCATTGCAGGCTCTGAAATTTGTTTTACTACAAAAACAAACAGGTGAAGAAAAACCCACAAAAACACAACCCACCCTTTCTGTCCTATTTCTGCAGAAAAGTCGAAGTTTTCTATAACAAACCTTTACTCTAAGTGCAGACATACATTTTTGTACACAGTTGTTCTACTTGGAATAAAATTAATTCAAATCAAGTAACAAAATTTGCTCTCATGAAAGTTCTCCTTCAGCTCCAATGAGAGGAACTCAATATTCACAGAGAATATTCAAAAAAATTTTAAGAGATACTTTACTTAGAAATGCCCACAGTAAAAATTCAGTCATATAGTTCCTTTTCCTTATATAAGAAGGATAGATTTTAATTTTCATGAAGACAAATAAATTAATACTTGACAAGTATTTAGGCATGAGAAAGTATCATTACCCCCAATGGATTCACTATATCTAACTCAAAAGTGTTATAAATTTTTTTTAATAATTTTTTTCTTGGTTGCAATATTGAACTTGCTTTCTTTGACTCCAAGTTTCTTCAATAAATTCTTGGTTCATACAAACCAAATAACAATATGTGATGTCCTCAAAATAGTATCAGGAGCACTTACTCATCGTACTTGATATGATAAATAGCTTCTTCGTCACTGTCCATACAGTCTGAATAAGATGTGGATGGTGTGCTGTCCAAATTATTTGCATGTTCTCTAGAATGATCTTGACGTAAGTTTCCATTAGTCCTTTTGAAAGTGTTACCACTCTTTCCTTGAGCTTTACCATTCTTATGTCCCTTTGTTGCTCGGGTAACATTTTCTATATGAGCTTCAAACCAGGCTCCAATGCTGACATCACGGGCATCCACCAATTCATTTATCTAAAAGGAAAATTCAATAATGAGTTTATGCTTATTTTATATCATCCTAACTAAGAAAAAATAAATAACTTACTATGCTACTGCTTAACTTTGTTATCAGTAAAACAATCAACTCTATCTAGTAACTAGTTGAGCTTGAGCAAGTTCAAGTAACATGCAGTCATGAATATGTTGCACTTTCAACATTTTATTACTCTTCTCTCACTAAAAACTAGTACGAACATAATCTGTACATACTTTTAAAATGTAAGGCTATAAACTGCTTCCCTCCTCATCCTCCCTTCCAAACCTGAAAGTTAGCTTAATCTCTTACTATCCCTTCCTCTTGCTTCACCAATTGTTCTTTAAGACTAAGAGAAGCACAGACAGTGTTAAAATACTAGCTCACAACTAGGAGTTTTAAAAGACTTTCCGAAACCTCCAACTTGAAATTATTTTTTAACCTTCTGTCTTTCTGGCCAGCAAGACTTTCTCAACACTTCAAGACTTGAGCAGAGAAAGGGAGGAATATTCTTACAAGGCTGTCACCACAGTCACCAGAAATTTTGTAACTGTAACAAATGGAATTATCTCTCAGAACTTCTCCCTTCCATACTCACAATAATACTGGTATTAAGCAGTCAAATCACTTCACTATTCTAAATGACATTTGATTGTCTCAAGTCTTCAGTAATTATTAACGTAACTAAGTAGGTGTTCCTTCAATACTAAGAACACTGGAAAAAAATAAGGAAGAACACTTTATCAACAATACACAAAGTATAAAAATACTATTACAACAGAACTAACAGCCATATCACATGAAATACCTATAATAAATGAGATATATACATACATATGTATGTATACATATATGATTTGTACATACAAATACAAATACAGCCTTTGTCAAATACTAACATGGTGGCAGACAAGACACTTAGAATCCCAAAGGCTAGTTTCTAGAAACTGAAAAATCTTGTTGTATTTTAACAGGACCAAGCAAAAAACATGCTCACTAACTTTAGTATATAGAGTGAAGTAGTCCTTAGGTATCTCCAAGTGCAACTGACAGCAGTCTGAGCTAGCAAGTTTATCAAAAAAAAGCTGTATTTTATGCTTTTCATTCACCTTCTTAAAATGACCTCCACACGTCAATCCTTTCTTTTCCCTCCCGTGTAAAATACCAACATGTACTTTTTTCATATTTATTCTCCATAATTTGATGTGCATACTTTCACAACAGACTTCCCACCCTTGCAAAGAATAAAGGCAAATAATTACTACCATAGATCACTGAGGAAATTCAGACAACTATTTTAAGTTAGTGGTGTCTGGTTTAAGAACGGGGCTATTAGTAGCTCTTTGTGAACAGTATAAAACAAATAACTGATTTTTCATTACAGATTCTGTTTGTATGGGTTCTATTTCAAGCTAGTTAAGAGTTCACGGCCAAAATATTTTTACTACAGGCAGAGATTCCTGTATGAAAAGTTATGGAGACTGTCTGAAAATGAGAAAGGGAAACATGCATATGCTTCTGAATGAGCTTTAGTTTATCTAACATCATTCCTGCATGTCCAACCAATGTTACTGCAACTCCTCTCCTGTGACCTGTCTTGTATTCCTCTTTTTCGGAGAATTACAATAGGTACCCTGTTTAGCCAAGGAGATGTTCTTCACACGGGTTGAGTCCATTTTGAGATGCACTCCCAGTCCAATATGAGAGACTACTAACAAGTCTCAGTCTTATCAACATGGAATAGGAGTTAAAATGAATTCCATCTACTACTAGTCCTTCAGAGTCCATGTAAACATTAGATGTCAGATACAACTCGAATATAAATTAAGAGGGTACAACATCCTCCTTATGAGGAAAGGCTGAGGGAGATGGGTCTCTTGAGCTTGGAGGAGACTACAGTGTGACTTCATCTATGCTTATAAATATGTGAAGGGTGGGTGTCAGGTGGAGGGGAATAGGCTCTTCTCATTGGAGCCCAGTGACAAGACAAGGGGCAATGGCTGTAAGCTAAAGCACTGGAGGTTCCGTATGAATAGAAGAAAAATTTTTTCACAATGAGGGTGCCAGAGCACTGGAACAGACTGCCCAGAGAGGTTGTGGTGTCGCCTTCTCTGGAGATATTCAAGACCCATCTGGACACATTTCTGTGTGACCTGGTATAGGTAATCCTTTTCTGGCAAGGGGGTTGGACTAGATGATCTTTCAAGCTCTCTTCCAGCTCCTAACATTCTGTGAGAAAACAAGTTAAAGTGCTCCTAATATACATCCATAATACGCAGTAACCACACAAAAGAACTCTGCTTAAATCAGTATTTTAAGCATGTAACAATTTATTAACTACTATTTCAAATAGCAACTTTTTTTTTTAATTACGGGTTCCATACTGGCTACCTTTCTTTTTGGCAGCTGAAATGGAAAAGGAGGGCACAGAGGCTGAGACTACCAGAACACAGACTAAATAACAGATATTTTGCCGAGTCTACCTCTAGATGCAGACCCAGCAAGGCACAAGACTTTCCTTGGACAAAAAAAACGTAACAAATTACCTCCTGTAACTAGACAATTCTTTATTGTTTAACAAATAGGCAAATGAAAAATAATTTAAAAATCTATTTAAGTATCTAAGGTAGCTTATTTTACAACCTTTTTAATTTACTTTTATTTTAAAAGTTTACTACTTCAGAATTACATTATTGGCTAAAACTCTATTCTTAAAAAATCTCGTGATTCTGTAAGTACATCCTGCGGTCATCTACAGATAGCAAAGAATGCAATGACTGTGCCTTTATTTTTTTTAAATATATATTTAA
>VWZX01004731.1:39037-55058 GCA_013399015.1 Galbula dea
AAATAATCAATTCAAAGGTAATGAAGGAGAAAGTGTCAGGTCCCTAGTACTACAGATCACAAAAAAATCCAGCTGACTCAACAGAATACTTTTCTCTCAGTACGTTTGCTAATATTAACATTCCCTGTTCTGTTTTAATCCTGAAAAAAGTTACAAGCCCACCTGATATCATTTTTAGTGTTTTCAAGAAAGATTAAAAGTTTAATACTCCTTTCCTTTGGTCAACTGATCTTCTGTGGCCCTCTTCTCTCCCCAGTATTCTCCCTATCCTTTCTCATATAATCTTTTATACTCATTGATTAATTGTAAAGCATCAGAAATGAAGAACTGGATTTCTCCCAACTGTAATAAATGGAGATAAAAGACAAGAAAATAAGCACACAAGCTTGTGTCTCCATATTCAAACTACAGATTTGTTGACTCCCTGATTCCTCAGGGAAAGAAAAGAACTCACTACCCAGAATGCCACATGAATACAGAGTAATGAACTAGTCCTTAAAACGCAACATATTAAATACAAGTGACAATCTACATCAATGTAAGACAGCACCCCATTAGAATGGCAGCCCTACATAGAAGTGTTCCTCTAATTGGAATTAACTTAGATACATAAGGCAGCCTCAACCTCCTTTTCCTTCTCTGTGATTTTTGACATCTTCCAGCAAAATAACTACTGTTTTGGCTTATTTCTTACCTAAAAGAAACACTCGAACAGGAGACAAATGCCACTATTCCCTATATACACACATCCTAGTAAATATCCAATGAACTGGTATCTGAAAACAGTCCCATTATCTGTTTAGTTTAAACTTCTGGTAATCTGATATTAGGAAGAATTTCTTTACTGAAAGACTGGTGCGATATTGGAAGAGGCTGTCCAGGAAGGTGGTGGAGTCACCATCCCTGGAGGTTTTTAAGAAGAGGATTGATGTGGTTCTTCACATGATTAGGATGATTTAGGGATAAGAGTCGTGTAGGGCTATTGGTTGGACTAGATGATCCTTTCTGACTAGAGGGTCCTTTCCAACCGTAATGATTCTGTGATGTAATCCTACATGACAGTATCTAAAAATCTGATGAGGTACAAAATTAAAATGAGTATGATATACATGATTCCTAAAAAAATTGTAATAAAACAGCAATCATTGTATTGCAGTCAATTTAAAAGAAATTGTGTGCTTCCACAGGTTATCTACTTCCAATGCAGCACTGAAACATCAGTATTAAATATTTGGCAGGCTCGAAAATAAATAAGGGGAAAGCTACACTTTTCCACAGCTGGTTCTTTTTAGTTTCTACGGTTCACAAGAAGTATTTATTTCACAGGTACTCTGAACTTTTTGGAGTATATACTTTGGAAAACACAATTCATCAGAGTTTATGAACTCTCCTGAAAACTGCAACACAAGCAAGTCTGGTACACAGACACTAAGCTGAATCTTGCAGAGTTGTGAAATTAAGTCAATTTGACTTATGTCAAATTAGGGAATTATGTCAAATCATGAAAGAAAGTAATGAGGATGCACACTTTCATAGAATAAAACAGTGACTATTTTCCACAAAAAAAAAAATTAAACCTACAAGTGTGAGGCAAGTTTCCAGGTTTTAAAGTGTGTACATACCTTGTACAAGCCAATGCCAGGATCAATAAGAAATGAGCGAGATGACGTAGATGGCTGACTAGGCGATCCAGTATTTGTTTTTTTGACTTTGTTCTTGCAGTTGGAAACAGCACAGGGATTGACTCCTCCATCCTGATCTGTCACAGCAGCAGTGACAGGAGCTTCAGATTCAGAACGTATCAAAAGTTGAACTATGTCATTTAGTCCAACATTGTAGTCAAATAATGTGTGTCCATCTTCTAGCTGTCAAAAGAAAGGTACACTTGTAAAATTACACCTTGAGGTACATAAGTAGTTTCTACGTCTCTCTTTTACAGACAAAAATTGTACAGACCAGAAGAGGCAAGCCACCTATTTCAGGTAAATAAAAGCAAAAACAAACCCTTATCAAGTTACCTGCAGCTATGATTTCATCCAATAGACAGTTCAATACAACAAAAAAAGCAGGAAGCAGAAAGAAATAGAAAAAATAAAGATGTGTGAAGGAATACTCCAGCTTCTCACTAACACAAGTCTTAAAACTGAAATCTCCAGAAACTGTTATTCTACAGGTGACTACCAACACTGCCTCATAAGCCTGGCGCTCTAGGCTAGGGCTTCATAGTGCATAACAAGATACTTAAGCAAGTTTAAGTAATGTTTCCTGTCCCACCGCTTCATACATTCCTAAAATGGTGACAACTCTACCAGAGGCAACAGAAGTACTCCAGGCCCACTTCGAAGATTCAATCCCTAACCAAGTGATGAGATTTTTTTTTTTTTTTTTGCAGCAAAACGTTTAAAAAGCTCAGTCAACTTGAAAAATAGTTCACTTATAAAATAATGAATAAATTTGATGTTATTGGGAGATAACGTAACTTCTTTTCTGCTTTTCTGTTCCAACTGGACTGGACAAGCTGTGGCAGACGTCCCAGTATACAATTTCTAGAATCTTAGGATATGAGGAAATCTTCTGAAAGCTAATGCAGTGTAGAGAAACTGATAGACTGAAGGTATATCAGGTGAGAGAAAAAACAATACTGTCATTGTATTCTTTCTCCCAGAACATGCCACATGCAGGCTAGCAGATAATTATTTTGAGGTACTACAGTTTAAAGCCAATTCAGCGATTATCTAACTATGAATAGCCTGAATGACCTACCATAACCAACTAAACAATGTTAGCTAAAAAAAGTCCTATGTCTGTCTAGTCTTTGTGATCTATTAATCAGTTATGACTGCCGAGTAAGTTATACCTTCAATCCACAAGTAAAGCCTTCTTATTAGCACGAGAAAGAGGGGGAAAAAAATATTTTAACAGCTAATCTGTCCAGGAACAGTTATATTTAACATGTTCAGAAAGCAAAGCATACCTAGGCTAGGCCTTGAGTAAGAAGCAGCTTTCTCTAGTGATGCATGTACCCAACATGATGCACAGGCTACCAACTCCTGCACAGTAATCAAAGAAGTCAGCTTTAGTGAATGTGAGCTAAATGGTCGGCACAAGAAACTGATGCCTGCAAAGCTGTCTGCTTTACAGTATTAATTTATAATGAATTAGCATTCTGTTCCCTGCCCAAGTGGTTGTGGGGTTTTCTGCTTTGTTTTTATAGTCAGTATTCTTTGCAGGAGTATTTTATGACTTAACTATTCTGTGACAAGTGATGTCATGCTTAAGTCTGCAAACACAGTAACAGACACAAGATTACTATAAGAAAACTTTAAATGAGGCAGGGTGTCATGTTTGGCTCTGTGACAGGGAAAGAGCACCTGTTACAGTATGAGCAAAAAATATGTTCCCGGAATATTAGCAACCATATAAATTTAGACCAAGTCAATGACTCTGCAACACTGACTGCCTGCTTCTGGGAAAAAAGCAGAAAAACACAAAACTTCAACCAGTAAAATCCAGCTCACATGATGTACAAGAACTAATGTGTATATCCTTAAGTATACCTACACCCAGCATTATTGCATCATTGACAATTGAAATCCTTGGAGTAACAAAACTGGAAAACAATCAGTGCTTAAGGATCTCCATTCCATAACAGAAGAAGAATCATAAAATGTTGCCTCTTCAATTACTGATGCTATACTGATGTGAATGGGGTCTCAGCCAGTAAAGATACAAACTCTCAGGCTACTAGAAGAAGAAAACAGTAATGTAGCACATCACTTTACAGTGTACCTGTCCCTCTACATAGAGTATTATCTCCTACTCTGTTCCAAGTTGGCCAGAGACTAAGATGACTTCTCAAATGATTTTTTTAAAGCAGTATCAGATGCAGAAAATTCAGGACCTGTTACTATGTCTGGATATTAATAATCAGTAGGTGAAAAAGCAAGATACCTTCCTTTCTACAGACAACATTTTAAATCCCTGCTAAAATACAGTATTTCCGACACTAAAGAACCCCATCAAAGGAAAAAAAATGCCCACAATCAACCACACACACACGTCTCTATTTCCCAGAGAACACTGCCTTACTACATCATCAAAATTCAAGAAAGCATTCCTGAATTATGTTCCAAATAGCCTCACCGAGAAGTTAAAATAGTCAACTCAAAAAGGTAAATAATTTCATCAGAAACAGACTAGCAATTTGAGGGAATAGGTGCTGAGCAGTCCCAGTTTATATACTTTATATATAAACAATTTCATCCCACTCTACTGCATAACATACTGAGAAGATTCCTGGGGAATGTTTTTGTCTGGACAATCTATTAAAAAGAAGAGGAAAAAAAACCCCATTACATATTTGCTTAATCACTCACTAAGCATTTACAGATACTTGTCATTCACAAGTTCATACATGAACTTCAGAAACAAAAGTAACCAGACAAGTAACAGATAAGCAAGCTGTATCTTATTCAAGCCAGTTATGATTTCTTAATGGGTGATTAGAACATACACTAAAGCAAAAATAACTGAACAGGCAATTTCATTTATGAAATTTGCTAGCTCTTCTGATCCTACCATCATTAAAACCAGATGCATTTGTTTCCTTAGTAGTTTTCACTTTCAGCTTTTCTTCCTCTTAATGACTTGCATGCTTCAAAAGCCTTTAAGGATTTATTAACATATTCTGAAAGAAGTGACACTAAAAAGCAGCTACATTTACTGTGTCTAACACTCTTTCACTATACTAAACATCCAAAAGCAGAGCAATAGTTTACATCTTTTGCTTGTATTTTCACAGATCAGATATTATAGGCAATATCAACCTCAAAATATTTTTGAAGAAGATTATAAATACTTAAGGCTTAGACAACATTGTCCTCACACCACTAAGGAACAGGAGCTGTTGTAAGGCAGTACTGGAATGGACACCTACCTATCTATCATTCTTAGTAGAACTATCTTGTAACATGAAGCCACAAATTCCTTTAAAAGCACGTAGAAGCCGCACGTACATGAACATGAATTATCATGCAGAGTGCAGTATGATACTACATTACTGGCAGGCGGGGGAAGCCAAGTAATTTACCATTTACTATCACATTATCTTGTCTACAAGTCCCAGCAGAAGCACAGCCCACTAAGGGTTATACAGCATATACAGAGACCTTCCAAGAAAGCTGCTACTTCATCCTGTAAGAACACATTACCTACTATTTATATGTTAAAGTGTGATCCAGGAGGGAAGTTCCAGGGTCACCTTAATCCAGTTATTCCACTTGACAATCAAGATCTTTAATAACTTACAGAAGTGTGCCTTTGAGTATCTTCTGAGGTTCTCTTTTCCAAGAATTGTATCTACATCTAGGAACAGATGAAAAACTGATGCAAAGTTAAGTAACATCAATCATTCATTCTGCATAGCTCTGGTGTATTAGGCACGGACCCCGGTTGCTGATAGCAATCAGAATCGTTTTATTATTCCGTAAGTTAGAATTTATACTTCTACAGAAAGGACAATGACCAATTACCTTCATATAGAAAGAGCACTGACCAATCAGTAAGTAACACCTTCATACACAAAGTATACTGACAAATTAGCAAGTGACACTTACATATATAAAGGATACTGACCAATTAAGAACTAATGCTTAATAGATAAAAACAACTACCATAAATGTAATAAAACCAGTGCACTTCAAAGAAATGTCAATGTGATAAGACTGACGCTGTTACCTGTGGAGAAGGTAGCATGCTAAGACTGTGTAGGGTGTCAGCGCCTCTGTGTGCAGCTGCAAGGCTCCTTCTAGCAGACTCCCACTCTCTCTCTCTCAGGTTATCTAACTTTTCTTATGAGAAACTGACCTTTGCTTTGTCTAGTTTCTCTCCTGCAGCAGCCTGGCCTTTGCGGCCTGCAGTGACATACCACACATAGGTATTACACATACCCTTCTTTAAGAAGAAATGAATAAGGGCCTTTAAAGAGCTTCAAACTTCAGTAGAAAAACTTGTTTAAGAGCTGTCTATAGGAATTACCCAGAGGGTAAGTTAGTTCAAAAAAAACCCACAAAAAACACAAAAACACAAGAACCTGTAACTTCAGAATGGATACTCACTGAAAACAAACAAAGTGAACTTCCATAAATTTCTAATATTCTCCATCTCAAGACAAATATACAAACCTAACTTTTCTGCCTGCAAGAAGACCATTGATATTGTAAATTCCACTTAATATTTTTTACAGATGCATTCAAATACATCTCCAAGCAGAACCCACTAATGAAAAGTCTAACTGAAAATTCAAAATCAGCTTTTAAGTATACAACAGCAAGTTTTGGACCAATGGGACCAACATAGGCCAAGAAAATTTCAATAATAAAATAATCAAAATATATTCAAAATATATAATATTTGACAGTTAGCTCACCAGCTTCTGCCATTCACAAAATCTTTTGCTTACACTTTCAAAGCTGAAACAGAACCAGAATGATATTTCTTGTTCCACATGGAAAACTGTACCCTACACCTGGATTATCAGGTATCTGAAGAGAATGTTCCCCGATTCCAGGATCTTTAAATTCAGGTATAAGCCACTTTTAGGGTAGCAGGCACTTAAACAGGCTTTTACAGTAACAGTGTACTGTAACTTTCTCAAGGAAGTACAGTTGTCTCAATCATAACCAATAAAAGCTAAAAAAAAAAAGTGAATTTAGTAGCCAACCACATAAAGACAGATTCGGTCTTTTTACGAATTGCAATGTTTAATATGTGCTGTCTTAAGTGCTTGTAACTCCAGCAGATCCACTTCCTTCTCGAGCAATTCTAGTTTCAACAGTACTAGCTGCAGCTCCCACAGAGGCTGCTCTGTCAAAACACATTTTGTCTGGAGGTCATTCTGCTAAAACACTCCATCTTCTTCTTGTGCATGAAACAGCTGTGGTGCTGCCAGTGACATGTATTGAGTGATGTATCAGTAACTCTTAACAGTACAAAAGGTATTTCTGGCCCTGCACAACCACTCAGACAATTCATTATAGTAAGATAATAAAAAGACAAGTAACCACACCCAAACATCTTTAAGCAAAGACTGCACATCACAAGGTTTAGTTGCTGCTTCCCTTAATTCTATAGAAGACCCTTTCTGAAGTGCAGGCTTGCAGGCTACTATTTCCACATTTTAAACAAGGTTTTTGCATGTAAAACTGTGCAGTCATAAAGACACTCCATTCATACTGTTTTCACCTTGGAACTCCTGAATGTTTTCTCCTAACTCTCTTCCTCATTGCTGCTGGCACTTTTAGTAAAGATCCTAATAGAAAGCAAACAGTAACATCTATTAGTCTCATACAAAAACTAACTATAATAAAGGTTTATTATGGAGATGGAGACAAATTCTGTTTTCTTCATGACTGAAGAAAGGCCTTGGGACAGAGACAACGTCCTGCTTATTGACGCAAGACCATGGGAGAAAATATCAGCAAAGTAATATCAACAGAGAGACACATCAGTTGAGAGTTGAAGTGCCCTGCAAATACTTAATTACAGGCTATGGATACAAGAAAACATAGTTATAACAGAAGTGCTTAATTATTGGTAAGTGCTTTGCTTTGCTTGCTTTAGATACAGTAATTCAAGAAGCTACAAAGAATACACACATCGATATCACTTCACTTATGAAAAATTATAAAACAAAAAAGGGGAAAACGTGGTATGTCACTGCAGGCTGCAAAGGAGAGAAACTAGACAAAGCAAACATCAGTTTCTCACAAGAAAGAAGACAGATAGCCTGAGAGAGAAAGTGGGAATCAGCTAGCAGCAGCTTTGCAGCTGTAGACAGAGGCGCTGACACCCTACACAGTCTTAGCATGCTACCTTCTCCACGGGTAACAGCATCAGTCTCATCACATTCACATTTCTTTGAAGTGCACTGGTTTTATTACATTTATGGTAGTTGTTTTTATCTATTAAGCATTAGTTCTTAATTGGTCAGTATCCTTTATATATGTAAGTGTCACTTGCTAATTTGTCAGTAAACTTTGTGTATAAAGGTGTTACTTACTGATTGGTCAGTGCTCTTTCTGTATGAAGGTAATTGGTCATTGTCCTTTCTGTAGAAGTGTAAATTCTAACTTACGGAATAATAAAACGATTCTGATTGCTATCAGCAACCGGGGTCTGTGTCCAATACACCACAGTTTACTTTCCTAAATGGGAACTATGTTTAATCTTGCTTGGAAAGAAATATCAAGGAAACCCTAGGTCACCCTTATCAGTGCTTTTCATACACTTTACAGAGTGTAACAAGCTCCTCATGAAAACAAAGCCCAAACAGAAACAGAGACTTTACAAACATGTTTCTTACTTGCCACTAGAAGTACTTTAATTTACACAGTTTCACTGAAAGTCCTATCACTGACAATGTGCACCCCACGATTCTCAGTAACTTTTTATTTCTTAGTAATTAGGACTTCATAGTTTTCTGTTAAAAATAAACAGATCATAGAATCATAGAATGTTAGGGGTTGGAAGGGCCCTAGAAAGATCATCTAGTCCAACCCCCTCTGCTAGAGCAGGATCACCTAGATGAGGTCACACAGGAACGAGTCCAAGCGGGTTTTGAATGTCTCCAGAGAAGACAACTCTTCAACCTCCCTGGGCAGCATGTTCCAGTGTTCTGTCACCCTCACTGTGAAAGTTTTTCCTTATGTTTATGCTAAACCTCCTATGCTCCAACTTGCTCCCATTGCCCTTGTCCTAACAATGGAAGAGCATTCCCCTGTGTCAAGAAAGAGAATTCGCTCATCAATAAAATAAGACAAAAATCATTTTTCTGTCTTATTCACACTATCTTAATACTCTTTAGAATGATGAAATCATAATGGAACACATGAGTAAGTGAAACATCTGGACAAGGTTCTGACAGATCCACATTCCTCCAGAACAGAATACAGGCAGATCACTACATTTTAAAAAACAGGTCATGAGTGTCTGAAGAACATGGTCCAAATTAGTCTAACTTCTGTCACTTTTTTGCCAAGAGATTAGTATTTCAAAGCAGCCTACAATAAAGTTTAAAGACATACTATGCCACCAAAAAAATCCCACCAGCAAGGTAATACTGATTAGTCTTTATATCAGAAAGTGTGTTCCCTTCTGACTGCTTATGCATGCTATACAGTAGCTAATGGTCTGTCCTGGACTCAAGGAAAAAGGCAGTTTTAACACTGTATGGTATCAAACGTCTTACTCTCTATAAATCAAAATCTAATTAGGTATCGTAGGCTTACAGAGACTCCAACAGTACTTAGTGGAAACCACACAGCAAAAGGCACTTCTAGAGAAGAATACAGAAGCTTCCAGTATCTGAAAAAGGCTTTTTTACAATTACAGTGAGAACCAAGTAGTTTGATCACAGTAGAGTGTGAATATCCTGTACTGCTTAAAATCTCCACAGAAAGATAAGTCTGGCATGCTACATAAAGCTACATAACGTAGGAAGAAATTACAGAATCTTGTCGCCAACACTGCCCGTAATTACAAACCAGTATCAGCACAAATACCATGATAAAAGTACATTTGTCACCTTTGTAGTCAATCAACAAGACTAGCTTTCTCTAAGAAGAAATTCACACTTCTCCTGAAGCTCTTTAAAATTAAATAGTAGAGAGGCCTACAGTTTAAGGCCACATTCTTTAACAAAACAGTGTTTTTCACGCTGTTGCTATGAAATTATTTGTGGAGTGTATAGGTGGTAGCAAGACACTTTATCTTTTGATCTGGACTAACTATAATCCAAAAGATTCCAGCATACAAGATTAAAGCCAACACAAAACAAAAGATGAAAGTCAAGAGCTATTAGAAAAGACTTCTTGACTTAATCAGAAGATCATGGTGAATGCAGCCATTCTCAGTCTCACCAACAACTTCTACAGGGTTCAAGTCTACACCTCTTCCAAATTAAACTTTTTAATTATAAGTTGACGTTTTGAAGATTATGTCTTCCTTTATCATTGGGTGAGATGCAGAAAATTACTGTTAGTTTAGATATGACATTTTCTTCTTGGATACAGCTCTAAATCCCATTAAAGGAACATAATTTGGTCATTAATGTCTAGCTAGAAGACGAAGATAGAGCAGCAAGGTTTCTCTTCTTTTGCAGTTCTTCAGGAGTCTTTTATTTAGGTAAACAAAAGTTTGTGGCATCTTCTAGCTGATATTGAGGATTACCTGATAGTTTCATAAAAAAAATAAAAGTGAAATCTTCAGAAGCATGGAAAGACTCATCCATGTCTGCGCCGATTAGATGAGAGCAGTTAAGTACCTCCTGTATGATGACAGGGACTTCTATAGCACAGGCAGATGAAGTTCAGCTACAGTAATGCCAGGTAGAGCAAATGATTATTTGCAGCTTGGAAGGATACCTGTAATGAAGAACTGGCTATTATCTGAACCTTCCATATCAACAACAAAAATCTAAAAAAAAAATTAATACAATAGTCAAGTATATTAGTGAAGTTATTTCAATATAATTTAACAGTTCAATGTTTACGAATAGGATCCAGTTAACAGCTTTTAAAGAAGAGAAACATGTCATAACTTCCATCAATATAAATAATACCAACATTGGATCATATTGCATCACTGAAAATCCTCATCTACCTGTCAATGTAGGCCATACATGTGTACTGCATTTAAGGGTTTGTGATGGTTTTTTAGTACCAAAAGAAATAGTTTCCAAGAGCTTCCAGATAACTCTAAAAGTACTAACCTACCCCAACCAGATTACATGAATAGATATACATGTCACAAAATACAGCCTTAAAGCTGGCTGCAACTTCTTACAGGTCATGTTTTTCCAGCTTCGTAATACTGACGTCATACATACTAAATAGTATAAAGCATTATGTTTGCACATAAGCTTCAGCTTTTCCTTCAGTTTGTTTCTTTGAATAATTCTACCAAGGAATGCTAAGTTGCATTAGTAGTTTTACAGTAAAAATTTAACAAGAAGCTGATTCTGGTAAACGACAATTGTAATCATACAAAAAACTTCCTAATAGAGCTACCAAACCTACTGTCAGATAAGTTCAAAGTATACTTCATACGTGTGTCAGGAATTCTGGAAAGCAATCTGATCATATTTGCCCTAAAGACTCCAGATGACTGTCTCCTATCAAGCTACAGAGCTACTTGCTACCAGTTTGATCAAATAACAGCAATCACTTCCTTTCTAAGACCTCTTCACACTATCTCTCCAAAACTGGTCCACTTGAAGATTTCTCACACCCAGATTCTACTTGAAGCAGATGAGGTTTGGACAGTTTCAGCTAAAAACTTTTACAATTTTTCCAAACAAAACAAAGCTGGGAAGAGACTATGTTAAGAAACTTAATTGTTTTGTGAATAAATAGGTTTTGCACTGCCATTGTTCAGGGAAAAACTCCACAAAATAATGTTTTTCTATCCTTCTGGAAAAACATCCAAGCTGTACATATTTATGAAACCCTTAAATATACAGTTTACATACCTGAAACTGTTACAAACTTAAAACTCACACAAGATTTTATCCACTGCTTAGGTGCCAACCCAGGTAAACAGAAGAGGACTTGTGTTAGAAAGGCTGTAGGTAAACCAATTTATAACTGTGTTCCACTGAGGCTGCTCTACCAAAGGATGCTCTCACGCCAAACTAAAGCTCTTCCACTCCTCCTACCCCTCTCGTTTCAGTTAAATTTAAAGAAACAAAACCTTAAGCACTTGAGCATAACAGCATGCGCCTGACCAATTTGCAATGCTGTAGAGTCAATTTGTGTAGCTAAGTAACATGACACACACTACCACACTTTTGTGAGTAAAAAGCAGAGCTGAATTTCTTATACTGAAGTAAGCTTGATCTGCAACAACTTTCAAAACAAGTAGATAAATGGCTTCAACACTCGGATTTCCACTTGCTCCCTTCGGTCTCCCACAAAACAGGTTTGAAGTGTCTTCCTCACCAACAAGACTAACTTCAAAAGCAATTTCAGGCCCTGGCTCTTACATATAGCTGGGAAAAAATATTTGGGTTTCAACGTCCTCTCCCCTGACTCTGCTAAGCACTACAGAAAAGCTACTTGAGATGATGGTTTATTTAACAACAGCCATTCAGTTTTCATTGAATTCAAATTCCAACAGAGTAGGAAAGGATTATGGAAAAAGCCAACGAGAGATTATATTTCACAAATGATACATGCTGTTGAAATACAACAGCATGCACATTTAGTTCTATGCAAAACTTAAGTTGGCATTAATACCCTTACAGTCTTCTGGAAAACATTAAGTTCTCTGACAAGTTTTCAAACTTAAATAAACATCAATGTATTTTTACTGTTTAATTTTTCCAGCATAGAAAACCCAAAATTACTTGGTCCTATAGAAAAATCTGCTCTCAGGTCAAGATGCTAATACTTTGCCTACTATAGTGTCGTCTTTGCTTTTATGAATGAAACTGAGAACTTCTGTTCTCATCAAGAAGTGGTATATAGGTTTTCCAATTAGTACAGACAGAAAGTATGCTCCCAGAAGACAAGATTGTCTTTTCTGAATTTTAGAGGAACTCCACACAATGTATTACAATTTACAAGTTTACTCAGAGTTAACATATTAATACAAAGCACTAGATGCAAACAAAATGCTGTGGTGCAAGGTTATGATTTGCTCCAGCATAAGCAAGTATTTGTGTCCCTCCAGCCAATGACCCAACTTCTTCAACAAAGAAGGCAAGAGACATCACTGTGGGTTTCTGTGTCTAATAGACTTCTCTGACTGACTGCAGACTAGGTTGCCACATCACAGTAAAGAACTACAGATACATTGCTATTCCCTTTCTTCAGGAATTTCTACCTCACTCTTCAGAAATGTTGACTTCTCTGGCTGATAGTTATTCAGCTCTACAGAAATGTGGGTTCCCAGAGTCCAGGATGTCCTCACAGCCCAGTCCAAATTTCGGAGTAATACCATCTCGCTCACTCTTCACTGCCACATGTGAATGGTAGGTCCTCCTGGCAGTCAAGAGTTAAAAAACAGAAACTGGTCTGTTCAACCAAGTAGTGCTTTTCCTGGTTTTAAAAGGAAAAAAAAAAAAAAGTAATACAACTACTACATTAATCCCAACACTTGGCTTTCAGCAGTAGTTCTAGAGTATTTTAACCCTTAAGAACAGGAGTGTGTACTTGAAGATCAAACAACAGCAAATTACAGTATACCACATTAACTGGACATGTACACAACTAAAGAATAGCAAATAACAGCTCTAGCTCAAAATGTTAGTCGAAGCTCTTCTCTACTGCAAGCTAAGAACATGAAGTTGTCAAAATTGAGCCCATAAAAGTGACTCACTTAGGTTACTATATCCTTATAACCTCATACACCTCACATTTTTAGAAGAAAGGTGGTTATTTAGCCAGTCTTCAAGAACCCACCACTTGCAAGGTCAAAGTATTTCTGTACCTTCCCAGAAAGACTACAGTACTCTGTGATGCTAATCAGGTAGAATAGTAAAGGAGTACATACTACATAATGTTTTTTCCAACACATGCAGGAATCTTCCATTTTTCCATGTTTTCACTGCGATCTACTGCCTTCTGTTCACCTCCAATTTAATTGAAATGCCCATTTTATTGCTATCACAAGTTTAGAGTTGTTTAGTTTCCTTTCCTCACTTCTCTCTACATCCAGTTTTACCTGTGCAAGAGCAATCTTTCTGACCATTTTTCTACTAACTAGTACTATGGGATCAGAAAGCAAACCATAACCACAAAGGAACCTTCAGAATTAATCATGACAATTGCAAGAAAATGGACATAAATGCTGAGTGAAGCTATAAAAGGAAAAAACCTCCCTAACTCTTCACTGAGCATGATCCCAACTGTATCTTCAACTGGATAAACTAAGTACTAAACTCACAAACGCTGCTCATGTAGGCAATTTCAGCTATAGTATTTCACAATTCTGCCTTCTTAAACAAAACATGTGTTAACTAAAACGTTCAAGCTAACTGGTTTGGCCACTGACAGACTACACAGAAAAGGACAACTCATCTTCCCTGCTTCTCAGGTAAACCTGGTGTCGCAAATCAAGCTCTCCACTGCAGAAAGCTAAATAGGTTACACAACTTCAGGAGGTCCCTTCACAGACATACAAGATTGCCCATACAGGTCTAGATTGGCAAGACCTCACAAATTTCTCTCACTAGTCTGTGGAACATAAAATCAGACTAATATACTATTGGCTTCACAATCTAAACATAACACAATCATTAAATTTATTTTTCTTCATTTTTTCAAAATTTCTGCTTCTTACTTCCCCCCTTATCTGTAAAGGTACATACTGCATCTCTGTTGAGGCAAAAATCTCACCACTTTGTGTTGGTCAGCTTAGGTGAACGCTGCAACACTCATCTACTGTAAGAAGGTGCATCTTCAAAGACACGCTCCCAGAAACACACCATACATCCAACGTCCTTCTTGTCAGACAACAGCTATGCCTCACTTAACGACTCAAACACTGAGTAAACCTCTAAGCTTATGTAATGCAGCTTGAAAAGTTACACCCTTCAGCAACAAAGGTAAAGCCTGAGGCGAACTATTCTCATCAAAACGTATCTGGAACGGGAGGGGAAGTACCAGCTCATAGGCAGCTTTCAACCGGTCATTCCTGACCCCGGCCCTGATGCAGAGCCTCATCAGGCTGCCAGCAGCACCCATTCCAACCCCTCACACACCATTCCCTGCGCACGAGCCGGGCCCGCGCAAACTAACCGAGCGACGGCGGCCCGCCCAAGCGAGAGCCCCGCGGGCCAGCGCTGCCTCCGCCTACCCCGGCCCCAGCCGTCACGTGCCCGCCCCAGGACCACCTTCCACAGCCCCGGCGGGCCCCAAAAACCGCTACTCCGCCGGGGAAGGGGCGCGCCGTTAACAACCCAGCAGCGGGTAGTGACGGGACATTGCACTTCGCACCGCCCCTTCACCCTCTAACACCCCCTCTTCCCCCCCCCCGCCCCGTGGGGGCCCAGGGGACGCCGTTCCATGGTGGAAAGCGCCCGCGGTACTACCGCGCTACACGCTTCTCCCCGGCCAGCCTAGGCAGCCGCAGGGCGGGCAAAGGGACACGGGCCAAAGCTGGATACATGTCCTCCGCTCCCAGGGTCTGGCATGAGGAGAGATGAGCGGAGGGGCTTGGTCCCCTTCGCACCCCTCCAGCCGCCCTGTCACTTCGATACGACAAGGAAAGGGGCTGTGGGAGGAGCCTCACGCGGTTAGGTGGGAAAACAAACACACAAAAGGGGCCTCTCCAGCTCCTGCTCATCACCTTCAGGATAAAAGGCGGCAGGAGGGGTCTAAGAAAACCCGCCCTAGGTCCCACAGCATCTTGTCAAGCCAGACACCTTGGCTCCCTCACCTCCCTCTAGGCCCGACGGGACGGGAGTAAACAAAAGACGGAGCCAGGGGTCGACATATGGGCGGGGATGGGAACCTCCGCGCCGGGCCACACAAAGAGGCGAGCCCGAGAGAACACACGGAGGGCGGGCGAAGGGAAAAGCTCCCATCCGTTACCACCCCTGCCATCCAGGTAGGGGCGTTTCCTCCTCACCTGTTTGCCCCGGTAGAAGAGGCGCTGACGGTCGGGGCTCACGCGGAAGGTCTCTTGAATTTTCTCCCGCAGGCACTCTATCTTGGTAAGGCGGCTCAGATCGTCGATGGTCTGGGTCTCGGTGCCGTCTATGGTGCGGACTTGGATCCACATGGTGTGCGCCCTCCCACTCGCTCAGCCAGCTACAGTGAGGGCAGGGAGGTCCGGGGCAGGAGATGGAAAAAGGGTCCGCTCCCCAGGTGCGCGACTGCGGCGTGCGAGAAAGAATGGGAGGAGGCCGGGCGCTTTCCCCGCTCTTTGTTCGGCTCAGTGGGGCAGGATTTTCAAATCCCGCGGAACAGATGCGAGCCTGCCCGCCCGCCGGGCCGCCGTCCTCGCTCAGAGGCGCGCG
>VWZX01004731.1:55081-67427 GCA_013399015.1 Galbula dea
GCGCCGCCGCTCTCACATGGAGGTCACGGCGCCAACGCCAATCTCGCGAGAGCCCCCGGCCTCGGCCGTAAAGAGACAACACCGCGGGGGCGGGGGCGTAGCGAGGCGGACGGGTTGCACCACGCCTCTTCCCGCTGCTTTCGGGCGGGCAGCCCTCGCGCCGCATTCGGCGCGGCGCACGGCTCCGCTCGCTCCGCCCACTCGCCCCGTCCTCTGCACTGGTCCCACCCCCGCGCCGTCCCCGATAGCTTGGCGCGCGTTGCGAAAGCGATCGTTGATGTTTCCATGGCAGCCGAGCGGGTAGTTGTGGCCGGCTCCCACCCGGGCAGGAGTCTCTGGCTTCTGGGGGCGCATGGCGTATGGTCTAACCCGGCCTGGAGACTGCCAGGCCGTAGAAAGGCTAAGCGTCCGCAGGCAGTCATGAGAACGCTGTCCTCTCGCGAAAACCAGGCCCCAGCGTTTCCGAAGACATAAAATGTCAACCCAGCCATATACCTAGAAAAGATTGAGGCTGGCTGCACCTCTTAAATTAGATAGGTGAAAACATGGAACAAGACAAGAAAATGGAGGTCTCTTTTATAGTTCAAACCTGATCTGTGTTTGACTTGATGCATTTTTCTGAATTGGGTAATTCTGCAAATCAAGATCAGAAAAATCTGTATTTGCAATGCTGTTGCAGGCTTGCTTTGCTAGGCATCCAAGTCCCACACAGCCACTCAGTGACTCACAGTAGTATGGGAAAGAGAATCAGAAGGGCAAAAGTGAGAAAAAGTGGGTCAAGGTAAAAACAGTTTAATAGCTAGAAGAGCTGCAAATACTGATAGATAGTAAGTTTAAGAATTTGTTAAACATATATGATAGAATGTCAGCAGATCAACTTGGCATTTGGCTTAGAATCAGTAATTTCATAACATGCAGGATAAATAGTAAGAAAACAAAAATTGAAAACACTGGTTCTAATGTTTAGGTGCCTCAGGGTATGCTGACTTAACTTGCTAACACCCAAAGGGCTTTTGCATCATGTAACTATAGCGAACATGTAAGGGGAACTTAGTTTGCTAATACGGTATATCAGAATGAAACATTTTACTCTGTGGACTGGAGAGGTGCCATAAGGAGAGAAAAGATGAAGGAATGAATCTTCATCTTCGTTGTGTGACCAATAATGACCTGAGAGGAAGAAGAGGATGAAGTCATGACCACCAGATACCTCCAAGAAGAGTAACTGCACAAGCACCAAGGACATTAGACTATCAGATGAGTTCTAGGAAAACTTATGAATATGTAGATGAGTTCTAAGAAATCTACTAAATATGTAGTAAGTTGTGTCTACGAAATAATGGTTCATGTTCGAGGGGGTGCACATGTGTTAGGAGGAGAGATCCCCACACGCCTGGCTTCATTAAAGGAATGCTTCGTTCAGAAACCTTAAACTCTGGTCTCTGAGAGGGTTGTTCAGCCAATTTTTAGGGTATCAATACAAGAAAAGCAAAAGAAGGAGCTAATTCAGTCCTTTGCATCAGCAGGCAGTTGTTTAGCCATTTCCAGGAAACCAGAGCACCATCACCTGTAAAGGTGATCCTAAGGTTACTTAGGATGACAAGCACCATAACTCCTAATGTTCCACCCTTCCTTCTTCACCCAGCTTTTACTGCTGAGCGTGACATCATATGGTCTCAGATACCATCTGGGTGATCTGTCCCAGCTGGGTCCTTTTGCAGTTTCTTGCACACTGCTGGCCTACATGCTGGTGGGGCAATGTGAAAAACTGAAGCATCCTTCCTCCTATTAAGCAATAGATAAAGCATTGTTGTGTGATCAAACAAATCCAAAACAGAGCACCATACCAGATACTATGAAGAAAATTCACTCCATCCTATCCAAAACCAACATGAATACAGGTAAAATACTATAAAAATGTATCTGATACAGGGTTCACTAGAAACTAAGAGATGCAATAATGGGTGCCTTTGGGAGGAATTTTGTGCAGCTTTATTATCCAAGACTTTGGCAGTGGGATCAAAATACAGATTTACAAGATCCAGATGACATCTATGTACTTTTCTGGCTTTTTTATATCAGATGTTTTAAATATCAGTGATAGTATGTTGAGTTATGGAAGAAACAGATCATAACCAACAGTTACTACACCATTTATTAATTAGACTTACTATTAATTGCAGATAACTTTGCATCATACATGCAGTTGCTGCCTCATGCAGTGCACACACTCATGGTCACCCAGACGGAGTAGCAGAGAAGAGGCCAACCACAGTGGTTCACTCAGGAGCCAGGGGTTGTACCCACACTCCAGAAGTTTCCAGGAAGCTTTGCACAGTTCCACAAAATGGAGTATCTTTGTAGACAGTATCTCCTTCTAGAAGTGACAACTTTTCATGTTATACAGGTTGCCCAGAGAGGCTGTGGATGCCCCATCCTTGGCAGTGTCCAAGGCCAGGCTGGATGTGGCCCTGGACGACCTTGTCTAATGATTGGCATTCCTGCCCATGGCAGGGGGGTTGGAAGTAAATGATCTTTAAGGTCCCTTCCAACCTGAGCCATTCTATGATTCTATGATTATAGTTACTACCAAGGACTGGTATGCAGAAAGGGTCTTGCTTGCACTTGCCTCTGTGGAAACAGAGGTCACTAGTGCACCATGTTGGTGGTGCTGTAAGTATGCAGGCAAGCCTCTGGAGAGGAGTAGACAAGACAGGAGAGATAACTGTGAACTGATCAACAGTGTATTCCATTCCATATATTTCATACATGGTATAAAAGTGAGGGATAAACAAGAGTCATAGTCTCTTCTTTTTAGTGTCTGGCATCCAAGGAGGATTCTGTCTGTTCTGCCTTTAATCCTGACCTAAGCCTTCCTGAATCCAGTTCTAGAATCCAGCTCCGGAAACAGGTTCCCATTTGCCACTGAGTCCAGTATGGGACTTTCCCAGTGTCTGCCCTGTAGCATCAGTGGTGACAGTGACATAATTGCTATCGTGGGGTTGGGTTTGATATTGGTTATGTATATATTTGTATATCATTTTATTTTTATTGTTTCATTAAAATGGTTTTAGTTTTCTTTTCCAATCCATAAGTCTCTCTCATTCACTTTCTTTTCCCCTTGTGGAAGGGAGAGAAATTAATAGAGAGTGTCCATTATTTATCTTGTGGCCCTAACCATTGACAGAGTGTTTACTACAAGCCACCTCATCAAGAAGAGGAAGTGAGGCCTTCTACAAACAGCTGAAAATAGCCTTACAATCACAGACCTTGGTTCTCATAAAGGACATCAACCACCCTGATATTCCCAGAAAGAAAACACAGTTGGGCACACATGGGCCAGCAGGTTCCTGTGGTGCATTGATGATAACTTATTGACACAGATGGTGCAGGAACCAACAAGGAGAGAGGAGTGTTGTTGGACCTTGTGCTAACAAAGGACTGTGAGGGTTGGCACCAGCCTTGGCTGCAGTGACCATGAGATGTTCAGGATTGTGGGAGGAAGTAGCAGGGCGATAAGTAGGATTGCAACCCTGGACTCCAGGAGAGATGACTTTGACCTCTTCAGAGGTCGTTTGGAGGAATCCTATGGATTAGGGCTTTAGAAATGGGCGGGCCAAGGAAGTTGGTTCAAGCACCACTTCCTCCAAGCTCAAGATCCACCATTGCATCCCTATGAGTAAGAAATAAAGCAAAGGAGGCAGGAGACCTGTATGGATAAGCAAGGAGCTTCTGGAAAACCTCAAATTGAAGAAGGAAATTTACAGTACATGTTAAAAAACGGTCTGGCCCCTTGAAAGTAAGGCAAGAACAAGAACATTGTCAGAGTACACAGGGATGCAACAAGGAAAGCTAAGGCCCACTTGGAATTAAATCTGGCAAAGGATGTGAAAGACAAAAAAAAATCTTCTTCAAGTACACCAATAGTAAAAGGAAGAGTAGGGAAAATGTGAGCCTGTTACTGAATGAGGTGGGTACTCCAGTGGTGCGGGATACAGAGTTACTGAATGCCTTTTTTCCTTCAGTCTTTACTGCTCAAACTGGCCTGTGGGAATCCCAGACCATTGAGGTAAAAGAGAAAGTCTTGAGAAAGAACTTTCCCTTGGTTGAGGAGGATTGGGTTAGAGATCATTTAGGCAAACTGGACCTGCATAAATCCGTGGACTCCAATGGGGTGCACCTACAAATGCTGAGGGAGCTAGAGATGGTTTTGCTAAGCCACTCTCCGTCATCTTTGGAAAGTCATAGAGAAGAGGAGAGGTGCCTGAGGACTGGAGAAGAGCTGATGGCTCTGCAGTCTTCAAAAAAGGCAAGAAGGGTGACCCAGGAAACTACAATCCAGTCAACCTAACTTCTGCACCTGGAAAGGTGATGGAACAGCTTGTTCTGGACGTCATCTCTAAGCAAGTGGAGGAAAAGATTGTCAGGAGAAGTCAGACTGGATTCACCAAGGGGAAATCATATTTGACCAGCCTATTAGCCTTCTTTAATGGTGGGTCTAGCTGGGTAGATGACAGGGGAGAGCAGCATATGTTGCCTACCTTGACTTGAGCAAGGCTTATGGCACCATCTCCCATAATATTCTCATAGGAAAGCTTGGGAGGTGTGATTTAGAAGAGTGGACAGTAAAGTGCATTGAGAACTGGCTGAGAGACAGAACTCAGAGGCTTGTGATGTGTGGCACAGAGTCTAGTTGGAGGCTTGTATCTATCAGTGCTCCCAGGGGTCAGCACTGGGTCCAATCTTTTTCAACATCTTCATCAATTACCTGGATGAAGGGATGGCATGTACCCTTAGCAGGTTTGCTGATGATACAAAACTGGGAGGAGTGGCTGGCACATCAGAAGGCTGTGCTGCCATTCAGCAAGACCTAGACAGGCTGGAAAGTCGGGCAGAGAGGAACCTCATGAAGTTCAACAAGGGCAATGATAGAGTGTGGCACCAAGGAAAGAATAACTGCACACACTCTACAGGTTAGGGGTTGCTGGAAAGCAGCTCTGTGGAGAAGCACCTGGGAGTCCTGGTGGATAGCAAGTTAACTAGTGGACAGCAATGCCTTCAGACCCCATCCATAGGGGATCCATCAGGATCGAGCTCCTGAATTTGGTTCCCATCTGCTGCTAAGTCCGTTGGAACTTCTGCCACAGCATCAGTGGTGATGGTGACATGGTTATCATTGGTAAGGGATATTGGTTTTGTATATATTTGTGTATATGTGTTTCATTTTATTATTATTTTTTTTTTTGTCAAAGTAGTTTTAGTTGTCTTTTCCAGTCCATAAGTCTCTCTTTATTCCTTTTCCCTTCCCAGGGTAGAGGGAAGAGGGACTAATAGAGAGTGCCTGTTACTGGGTTGGTGGTCAGGCCAGCCCTAACCCTTGACATTGTCATTTGCAAACTTGCTGAGGGTACACTTAATCCCACTGTCTGTGTCACTGATGAAGATTATTAAACAGCACAGGACCCAGTACAGACCCCTGAGGGACACAACTTATCACTATCTCCATCCAGACATTAAGCCATTGACCACTACTCTCTGGATTTCGTATTCATAACCAATGTCATATTAACCAAACAGTCCAGTTTTCAAACCCATATCGCTCCAATTTAAAGGAAGAATGTTATGTGGGATCATGTCAAATACATTACGGAAGTCCAGATAGATTACATCTGTAGCTCTTCCCTTGTCCACCGATGTAGTCATTCCATCACAGAAGGCCAACAGGTTGGCAGGACTTGCCTTTGGTGAAGCCATGCTATCTTGAATAAGCTCCCTGCCCTCCACATGCCTTAGTATAACTTCTAGGAGGATCTGTTCCATGATCTTCCCAAGCACAGAGGTGGGGCTGAAAGGTCAGTAGTTCCCAGGATCCTTCTTTCTATTCTTTTTTAAAATGGGTGCGATGTTTTCCCTTTTCCAGTCACCAGGGACTTTACCTGACTTCCAGGACTTTTCAAATATCACTAAGAGTGGTTTGGCAACTACATCAGCCAATTCCCTCAGGATTCTGGGATGCATCTTGTCAGGTCCCATAGATTTAGGTATGTTCAGGGTCTTCAGGTGGTCTCAGACCTGATCTTCTCTTACAGTGGGGGAGGACTTTGCTCCTCTAATCCCTGTCTTGTGGTCCACCAACCTGGGATGTGTGGGGAGAGAGTCCACCAGTGAAGACTGAGGCAAAACAGCTGTTGAGCACCTTAACCTTTTCCTCCTCCTTTGTTATGAATTTTCCAATCTTAGTGACCATAGAGGGTACACTTTATTTGACCTTCCTTTTCTGGCTGACATGCCTATAGAAACCCTTACTATTCTTTGTGTCCCTTGCCAAGTTCAGGACTGGGTCTTTTGTGGCTTTAGCTACAGATACTAGTTATCTAAAAAATAACAGATTATGAAGTTGTAAAGAAAATCATTATCTATTTTTCCTCTTTAAAAGCTTTATAATTTTATCAACTAGTTTTTACTGGCAATAGAGTTTATCTTTCTAGAAATATTTCTGTTCCTGACTATCCATCAGAGAAGTGCTTCATGAACTATGCAAAGTACAAGGCATTTCTAAAGGATTCACATTTGGCCCTCATTACACAGGAAATGCAGAACTTTCTTGTCCTTCATGGCTATCCCAGGGGCCTGTGAGAAAGTTGGTGGGTGTCATTAGTAGGGAAGGACACAACACACAGATAGCGCCAGCAGGTAGCCAGCAGATAGCAATTTTATTGGTGGCAACACTACTTTTATACTTTTACAGAAAGGATAATGACCAATTACCTTCATACAGAAAGGGCACTAACCAATTAGTAACTAACACCTTCATACACAAAGTATACCAACGAACTAGCAGGTGACACTTACATATACAAATTATACTGACCAATTAAGAAACAACACTTAACCAGGTGAAAACAACTACCATAAATGGGATAAAACCAGTACACTACAAATACATGTGAATGTGATAAGACTGATGCTGTAAGCTGTGGGAAGGTGGCATGCTAAGACTGTGGCCCTCTGTGTACCAGATGCAAAGCTCCTGGTTAGCTGACTCCCACCTTCTCTCTCAGGCTACCTAACTTCTTTTTGTGAGAAACTGACCTTGGCCTTGTCCAGCCTCCTCTCTGCAGGAGCCTGGCTCCTGCAGCCCACAACAGCACACCACAGGTGGGCTTTCCTGTTTCCATAGTTCACTGGAATCACTGAACAGCATAAAACTTTCTGTTTGAGCTAGACCTTTGTAATGATGGGAAGGATAAGCATAAGTAACCTCACAGCAATGCAATACCCAGCACTTCTGGAGTTGAATATAGACCTGAGCGAAGCTAAATGAGGTACGCAAGAAGCACACCCAAAACAGAAAGCATGAGGACTAGGGAGCAATTTAAATTCAGTATGGACAGTTCGTATCTGTCTAGATCTACAAGGACAGAAACAATAAGTAACATTTTAAATTCTGTTTTGCAAATAATACAAACAGCTGAACAGCTAATTCTGGATCATTACTTAGTCAGTTACTGGAACTGACTTCTAAAAATCAAGGCTTATTTAATTTCTTTCAAAGATATGGGCAAAGTTCACTTTTTAAACAAAAAAATAAAATCAAGGATATATTAGAATGGCAGGGGATATTGCTGTTACAAATCCTATTCTTCTAAGCTGTCTTTTGCCAGATGAAATTTCCTTGGACATATCATGAGTTTGTATACCTGTATACATATGGAGGTATGTTATTATCAGTTTGTTGTACCCAAGTTACAAATTAGTTTCTTTCTCCATCACTTAGTTGCACAAGTTCTGCAGTTGTGAGCTAAAGAACACACAAAGCCAATAATCTACTGTTAGTCTAAGTAGATTCTGAAATGAGAATTGGTATTAGTCCATTTAAATGTATGTCACCACTTATAGTTCAGACTATATACACTTAAAACTGATATATGCAAACTTTCTAGTATCTACCCCTTTCTTTCATTGGATGCTAACTTTTCCACTGATCCTCTGAGCATGAAACATTTTTGGCTTAAGTTTGGGGGCTGCATCTTGAGTCTATGACTGAAAGGAGAATGATATTAGTGGTTGGGTTTTTTCTTCCTCGTTGCTGTGAAGAGTAAAATATTCCTGCTGATGACTTCTTTCTCCTTACTCTAGCATCTGTTTGGAACCACTTTTATATATTTGTCAACATGTTTTATATATTGCTTTTTCTTCATCAGACTGCAAGCACAGGATAGATCAATATTTATTGAAAGATGTGGTTCAAGTATGTTGAATACTTACTCTTTTTCCTGTTAGCAGTAAAACGTTTTACCCATCTCCCAAGACTACAATACTTTAATGACCAGTAATAGATTGGTGAGTTGCTTATAGCCTGAGGACCCCACTATCATTGTGTGCCTATGCCTCTACTCTCATCTGATTTCTCTAGCCCTCACCGCTGTGTTTTATTATAGGGTCATAGATATTTCAGTCCACATAAAGTAATTACTTTCTGTTGCTGCCTGTTTGTTCCAAAATGCAACAATTAGTTAGACCAGGTTACAAATTGAGTGTGGCAATAGGCTTTGCAACACACAGCAGTGGAATGCTAAGCAAAAGGTATAATACAATAAAATAACAGGTAGTAGTCACTTAGGTAAAATATAATGCAAAAATAGGTAATAGTCACCTATTACCTAATACTAGATAATTACCAAAAGAGTTAGGCAATTGGTCATAGCACTAAACAAGCAAAAACAGAACGCCAAGTAGGTCAAAATAAATCCAGGCAAGTCCTAAGGCTTGCATTGTTAGTTAGCTTCACATACTGTCTGTGTACAATTACAAGCATTTGCATGCCGCATTTACTGAGTTTTAAGCGTATGATTTTAGTATAACTACAAGCTAAGAAAAGCACAGGAAACACTCCTTATGGAGTAATACTTGCAGTTGCTCAAATCAGTAACAGTAATTAGTTGAGCTTGTAGACATCATGTTTGCAGCATAAATGTCTTTAGCAGAGAATCAGGAGCGGGAAGGTTCCTCTGCCAGGGCCATGGTATATTAACACTCCAGTAGCTGTGCAAATTAAACTGGGGATTGCCTCTGTCTGAAATAGAAATATAATTGTACTACATGTCTTAAATATTTCACTGCCTCCTCAGTACATTCAGTGACAGGGCATGGGAATGACTCAAAGCTGCATGAGGGGAGATTCAGACTAGGTACTAGGAAACAATTCTTTACCAATGGCGTAGTCAAACACTGGAACAGGCTACCTGGAAATGTAGTTTTAGCAGTTACACCTACCCCCACAGAAACAGCCCATAAGCAGACACACTTGAGACAAAGGAGCTGAGGCCTGCAGAATCCAGCATCACAACACCTCGGATGGAGATGCAGCAAGACTCCTTTCAGAAGTAGCTTGGCCCCTTGCTGTGGGCAACATGTCACTGTCTGGGGCTTATTTTTTTGGCTATAAGATTGCCAGCTCAGGTGTAAATGAACATTAGGCTCACATGGAGTCAAAGCTGCTGAGCCAGCTGTGTGAATACCACAGCTGCCTGCAGTTCGAGAAGCCTTCCTCTTGGGATCTGGACACTGCCTGAGGAAACTTCTGCAGTTTGAGTGTCCTCAGTCCCCTTTTGGTGAGTGGTTGTTATTTCTGGGTATTCAGACAGGGAGGGCTTTCCCCCTTTTTTGAGTGAGCGCATGCCTAATTGTGGTTTTTTTCTTGTCTAGTGTTTGCACTGTTTTGCTAGTTTAAAAGGTTAGGAACTGGTAGATCCGCAATAGAATCTCAATACTAGAGAGATTACAAGTCAAAATTACAGTTTAATAAAAGATAAGAAAATAAACAATACCATGAATACAGTAAAGCTTAGTTTAAAACAGGATTAGCAACCCCGCACCCTGGGGCAGGGGGGTAATGGTGCTATAAGCCCCTATGTCCAAGCTCCACTAGCTTCCCCTCTCCCTGAGTCCCAAACAAAGGAATCTGTCTATTCTGTAGATGAAAAGTCACAGTCTAGTTGAAGAGTAGGAGTCGAGAAGGAAGCTTGGGAAAAGGTAGGTCTCTGGAGAAAATTCCTGCGGCTGGAGAGGGTCCCGGGGCACAAAGGGATCTCGGCAAGAGCTCCTGCAGCGTCTCGGTGCTCTTTCTCTGGCTTGGAGAGTTGTCTGCAGTCCCCCAAAGCCTGAGATTATATACCCCTCTCACAGATTTGGCGGGAAAACCCAGCCCCTTGTAGAACCAGTTCTTCTGGCCGGGTGTGAACAATTCTCCAGAGGGGAGGTATCACACCTCTCATCACACACAATAGCTGAGTCTCTGGAAATGCTGACAGCCCCTTGCAGAACCAGTTCCTCAGACAGGGTGCGAATGACTCTCCAGAGGGGAGGCATTCACACCTCTTATCGCACAAACCTCTTCAATACCCAGCCTGTAGCCCGAGGGGTGTAAGGCTGACTTAGATTGGTTTAGAATACACAGCTAAAACCAGGACAACTGTTTATAATTAAGACCTGGTTCTGCAACAGTTAAATCTTTGACTGACACACAAACTTTCATTTGTCACAAGGAGTGCTAATTGACCTTGTTCAGTAGATCTCCAAGGTGGTTAAGCAATTGCTATCCACTTTGTAGGTGCCTCTGTGATGGTGGTCAATGCCCCAAGCCTGTCAGTGCTCAGACACTGCCCTTAACATGCTTTAATTTTTGTTCAGACTTCGAGTGCTTAGGCAGTTGAACTCAATGATTGCTGCAGGTGACTTTCAACTAGAACAGTTCTATTCTATTCTATTCTATTTACAGCGTATCACTGTGCCTAACATGACAGACCAATTTTTAAAAAATTATGAGAGAGAGAAAATTAAGCACCCTGTTTATTTACTAATGGCTATTCTGATAACGGCTAGCACACTTTGTTCCACTATAGAAGCTTAAAGATATGAAAATTTCATAGCTGTATCTGATACTATTTACATAACTGGTACTCATAGCGAGAGCTACAACAGACCTAACTCCCCAGATATTTGCTGGAAGGCCTACTCAGTCAGCCATTCACAGTCCAGGAGGTTCCTCCAATGCATTGGTGATAACTTCTTGATGCAAATGGTGGATGAGCCCACTAGGAGAGGAGCTCTGCTGGACCTGATACTCACTAACAAAGAGGGTCTAGTGGGAGAGGTAGAGGTTGAGGGCAACCTTGGCTGCAGTGACCATGAGGTGGTAGAATTCAGAATCTTGTGTGGTAGAAACAGAATACCTAGTTTGATCACAACCCTAGACTCCCAGTATGGCCAACTTTGATCTTTTCAAGAAATTGCTAGGGAAAATCTCACGGGACAGGGTACTAGAAGGTAAAGGGGCCCAAGAGAGTTGGTTAACATTCAAGGACCACTTCTTCCAAGATCAAGATCAGAGCATCCCAATAGGTAGAAAATCAAGGAAGAGAGCCAGGAAACCTACATAGTTAAGAAGGGAAGTGCTGGACAAACTGAAGTGGAAGAAGAGAGTCTACAGATCATGGAAGGAGGGGCTGGCCACATGGGAAGAGTACAAGATTGTTCTCAGATGTTGTAGGGAGGTAACTAGGAAAGCTAAGGGCTCTCTGGAATTAAACCTTGCAAGGGTGGTCAAGGACAATAGGAAGGGCTTCCTCAAATACATTGCCCGATACTAGAGGCAATGTAGTCCCGCTGATGAATGAGGTGCGCGTTTTGGTGACAGATGATACAAAGAAGGTGGAGTTACTGAATGCCTTCTTTGTCTCTGTCTATAGTATTAGAGACTGTCCTCAGAAGCCTCAGACCCCTGAGCCCCCAGATGAAGTTAGGATAATAGAGGAGTTTTGCTTGCTTGAGGAGGACTGTGTTAGGGAGAAGTTAAGCCATCTGGACATCCATAAATCAATGGGACCTAATGGAATGCACCTACGGGTGTTGAGGGAGCTGGCAGAAGTCATTGCCAGGACACTTTCCATCATCTTTGGTAAGTTTTGGGGGACAGGAGAGGTGCCTGGGGATTGGAGGAACATCACTCCAGTCTTCAAAAAGGGCAAGAAGGAGGAGCCAGGTAACTCTAGACAGGTCAGCCTCACCTCCATCTCTGGAAAGGTGAAATCCTCAACTCTGTCTCTAGGGATATCAAGGATAAGTGGGTCATTAGGAGCAGTCAGCATGAGTTTACCAAGGGGAAGTCATGTTTGACCAACCTGATAGCCTTTGATGAGGACATAATGAAGTGGAGAGATGATGCTAGAGCAGTTAATGTTGTTTATCGTTATTTCAGTAAAGTGTTTTGACACTGTCTCCCACAGCATCCCTGCAGCTAAACTGAGCAAGTGTGGTCTGGCTGATTGAGTAGTGAGATGGATTG